>SRQG01000098.1:0-82934 GCA_018360325.1 Claviceps aff. humidiphila group G2b
TGTAGCTAAAAGTCCTATCGCACTGTTAGCTAGGGGGTGTGTCGCAGGGTATATAGGGGTGTTTACCGCACATCAGAGTGGCCAGACGGCTGCGCCCATTCTTTTGTGCGATAAAAAGTAATAGAGTCGTGTGTGGAGCTGACAAAGAGCAAGTGGCGGCTGGGAGGCTGGGAGAGGCAGCAATGCGCCCGGCGCAAAGCATGTTCCGTGCACAACACGGTGTTTTCGGAAAAGTCGCCGCATTGGGAGACGGGCTAGAGAGAGTGTTGGTAATGACGGTGTAAGAATACTGTCGTGTTGTTTTTGAGCAATGGAACATGGACTACATGATTGAGCAACCAAGCTGGTGATAAATGTGACTTTGGGGGGGAGTAAATGTCTGGCTTCGTCTTCCATGTCAATGTATATCCATGACCAGGTATGTATGTTCCTGCACAAACCAGCACCCAACAGCTCTGAGCCAACCTCAAACTCCAGTGCCAAGGCCAACGAAACACGTTCCTCGTGTTTCACTCCCGCGATATGCCCATCCCCTTGCAGTTACATAGCACATCTAAGCCATGACCATCCGTTCTTGAATCTTACGAACCTGGTCCACAACCTTATGGCCCCCGCATCACAGGACATATATAGAAATCTCATAAAGGTCATGACTCGTGTGTAGCGAAGTATATAGGAGTGCTTGACACTGAAAAGCGTAGCCAGTAAGTTAAGCCTAGTTATCTCTTTCTGCAACCGATGGCTAATAAGCGGTGTAGCCAGCTCTTCGAGGGGTCAAGGCCACGCATCAAGAAAGGAAGCAAGAATCCAGACTCCTCCCCAGCCACTTCGATTCTACGAAGTTCGAACGTGAGATGCCTATCGTGAGCAGGGTATTTCTCCTATCGCACGGACTCGTTTCTTGAAGTCTTGTTGACCCGGACCTCAGGAGTCAGGACCATGCACACGAAACGGTGGTCTTGTCCGCCTATAATTGCCGGAATCAAGGCTGCAAGAATAAGAAGATGAATCATGAGACGGCATTGCCTCTGAGGGCCCTGAGGGCCCCGAGCTTATTCTTTGAACCTTTCTAGACTACTTGTGTGCAATCCTTTCCCCCCTCAACATTGACCCGAAGTTCTCAGTCTGGCTTTCCTTTTCTTTCTTTTTTTGGATGCGCGTACGTGAGTGATCGTGCGTGTGCATACATTGGTCTCAAGCATTGGAATACCTAGATTGGGTGCAGGTCGTTTTCGACATCATCTCCCTATACAAGGTATTGGTCTTGGGGATGAGCTTCTTCATCAAGAAAGAAGACACCTCATGCGGACATCACCATGTCCCAGGCTTCCTCGCCACAAACGACACGACCGCCGCTCGTCTCGCCGACTAATATCGGGAGTGTCCCATCCGTCAAGCAGAATAAAGAATGTGGCGACGCACAACATAACTGTACATCACTCCCTTCCCCTTATTCCTCCGTTCTGTCTTTTCTGTTATCGAACTCTTTTACTTCCAACGTCAACACATCCCAAACTGCAACTCCAAGTTCCAACAGGTCCAAGTAGTTGACATGTCTTTCAACACCTTCTCTCTCTAGGTCTCGACGTTGAACGCCCAGATGTCTGCTGCGACAACTCCAGCTACTGTTTCATCAACCTTCAAAATGAAGCCCGCTGCTGCCCCATCGGCTCCAACTGCATCGCCGACTCGCCCTGCAGCGGCAAATCATACTACTGTATCATAACGGTGACCAAGACAATCCGCGCGCCCAACGGCGTCGGCGGTGCCAACAAGACGGAGACCGCTACAGAAATGGGCTGCTGCTCCCGCAAGTGTCCCCAGCCGAGCGACTTCCTCTGTCCGCCCGACCTAGGCGGCAAATGCTGTCCGTTTGGATCACATTGCCAATCGGGCGGGATTTGCGCGCAGACAAAAATGAAGGCCACGTCGACCCTTTCGGTTCCCTTGTCGGTCGCTGCCTCGTCGGCGGCGTGCTCTTCTCATGCGAAGTCCAATGGGACGTCGTGTCCCAGCGAGACAACAACCTCCGCAGACGGAGACGAAGACGAAGAGGAAGACGGATCCGACGAATCAGACGCTCTATCGCAGGTATCTGTAGGGATCAAGGCCGGGATAGGGCTTTGCGCGTCCATCACGGTCCTGGTTCTTCTCGGGGCGGCGTTCCTGTACTTCCGAGGGCGGCACCGCAAGCGCAAGAACAGGCGCACCATCAGCAGTAGCAGGGCAGTGTTGACTAGGACCGCTTTGCGAGAAGACTCGCGTAGCGATCGCGACAGGCGGCGACGACAGCAGCAGGCGGTGGTTGTGCTGTCTTCTTCCGAGGCCAATGACAATAACAACAACAACTCCAGCCCCGTGGAGATTGCCTCCGTGGAAGCCTCGTCGCCCGTGTCAAAGGATCGGAAATATATGAAATGGGCATCTATAGTGCCCGAGTGTCCGGGCGGGGCCTTTGAGCTCGAGGGTTCGCACACCTTTACAACGGAAGATGATGTGCTTCCGCCGCCTCCGCCGGCTCCTCCGCTTACTTGCCCACCTCGTATCGGCAGATCTTCGTGGAGAAATTATTCGCCACGGAGAAGGGGGTGATTTTGTTTTGTTGCGCGAGATGTGAAGATTATATATAAATAAAGTGTTAGCTGCAGGACGTATTGCAAAGTATTGAAGAAGAACCGTTGTTACCACTTGACTTGGCCTTCGCTATCAAAGAACTATCTACATCTTGATCATGACAAAAGCATACAAAACAAAACCAAAGCCGCCTCTTTCACACAAAACGCCAAACCGTAATTGTACATCCGTACACAATATCTTCGTAATAACCGTAAAAAGTACTTGCATACGCACTTCGCTTGCCATGCAGCCAAAAATAAAATACCCCCGTTTCCCTCTTGACAGCAATTTGACTCCCTCCCAACTCCCGAGACCAAAAGTAATAGAAGAAAAGCATAGTTGTAGTCTGCTCATACCAATGAAAGGACAAAGGAGATGCGGATTCGGAATACAGAAGAAAGATACAAGAACAATACAAGACAGAGAAAGATTACTCGAGATCGTGTGTGGGAGGCATCAATGCCTCTCCGGCTGCTTCCCATAGAGAGCCACACGGGCTTCAACTCAGGACTCCGCCAAACGGAGCACAATTCTTGAGGTCCTTAACCAGATCCTCCACATTGCTCAGGTAGCGGCTGAGCAATTCCTGTTTCTCGTGCGTGGACAGCGTCGGCACACCACAGCTGTTTGCACGATTGCGACGACCCTCGGCTGTGAATGCTCCAGCCAATTTACTAGGATTGCGCTGCAGCATAGCGGGCACAGAGTCTCGCTGGTCGGCCCGTGGTATCGACGGTGTTTCTGGCATCAGGTAGCAGTATAAGAACTCTACCAGCTTCATCTTGACTTCTCGAGATGTGCTTCGCGACTTGAACAGAGATGTTACGGTGAGGAGGCCATCCAGCCCCTCAAAGGTTCGCGTGTTGCTCGGCGTGTCGATGAGGGCGACCACGAGGGTCAGAAGGGTGGCTGATTGGATGGCGGGGCAGTTGAAGGGCTCGAGTAGATCTAGTAGAAGCTATAGAGAAAATGTGTCAGAAGTTTATCCGTAGTGCGTTCACGGGGATTGTGCCACCTCCTCTTTGACTCCTCTCCTCGTGTTGTTCTATCCTTTATCTTTTCTTTCCTTCTCCAGTAACTTACATTCATGTTCTGCTCCCTAGAAAACAATGTCTTGCTGGGCGGATGCAACAGCAAAACCCCTTGAATCAGATCCAGCGCACTCAGGATGAGTAAGTCGTTTTGCCCGTCGCTGCCCTTTGCCATGAGTCGATCCAGCGTGCCGATAAGACGCATCGCGACATTCCATTCGAATCCCTCCTGCAATTTGAAAAACTCTCGAAAGGCTGGATCCTGTGGGAGCTCGCCGAGACGCTTTCCCGGCGGGCTCATAGAGGTGTCTCCATCGCGAACCTCATCCACATCATGGTCCTCCTCCACAGCGGGCTTTTCCTGACGTTGCGCGGTCCTGCCGCCATCTGACAGACATATCTGAGCCAGAAGCCCTTCTACCTGGCGTAGGCCCTTGCGAACTTTGGGTCCATCATACGACGAGAGGTTGTCGAACGCGACGGACAACAAAGCTTCCATGGCTTGGAGCCAGAGCCAGATGGTCGATGTGTTTTAGTGGGGTCGTTGCCTTACGACAAGGAGGGAGGTACGAGGGCGTGGTGGCAGTTCGGTACGAAAATGGATTCGAGAATAAGGAGGGTGCTTGCGCGAGAAGATGGTAAAATCGAGCGCTCGGGGGCCTTGTGCGCAAGCTAAAGTAAGAAAATAAATGTTTTGTTTGTTTGTCAAGACGCGTGTTGCGACAAAGAAGAGGAACTTGTCTAAGGCACGCCGCACTTGTGACTTGTGAGTGGAGCGCGAGGCGCGAAGGCGCGATATGCAATCAATGCGGACAAAGGCACTAAGCGCGCATCCGGCGAGGAGGCTGCACAAGTACCTACCTTCCTCCTCCCTCGAGGAAAGCGCAAGGGCGATCTGATTGCGAATGAATAAGAAGAAGGTAGAAACATGAATGCACTAAACAATCGTGAGTTACACGTTGCCGCGCACTCCGCGTCTTCCACCTGGATGGGCAAAACCGAGGCAAACACAGGATGGCTGCGCCGCGATGTATGGTGGCGGCGCGACTCATGCACAAAGGTTGTCCCAGCAACGCCTTGCAGCCCAATGGGACCACAGAAACCCGATCAGTTGTCAACCCCGATCTCTGCCCGATTCAAGGGGCCAAGAGCGAAAAGGAGAAACATTGCATCCGATTGCGTCACGATGGGTCACCTTGACGATGCGCCAGTGACGCCTAGGTACGGAGTACCTCCTACGGCCTGATGCATGTCACATGCCAAGTTGCGCAAGACGAAGCATCAAATGACGGATTGCGCAGCGCGGCACGTCCGGCGATGGGTGAATGAACGATTGTGTATGATCGTGATGCCGACTACTCCGGAGTCGTCCGTATAGATCATCTGTAAGCTTGGGGCTCGTTCTCCTGTTGATTGTGGTGGCGATGAAGCTGGACGAGATCGTACAGTTGGCAGAACAAACTCTGTCATTGCTATCAACTTTGCCCATCCTAAGCCTCAACGTAAAGCTGAAGTTTGAACTGTTCAGAGCTGCGTTACATATAGGTATTCTCTCTCTTTCTACTCCGTAGGTATGTACCTACTACATACCTACGACTACCTAACGAGATCACGTTCATTAGGTCTTGGTCCACATCTTGAAAGGCACCACGTGCGTGTGTGCCATAACGTGACGATTTAGCTACTTCGTACATATGCATGTATGTAGGTACATACTTAAACTATGCAATGCGCGATGCTCCGAGACGCAAAAGCAAAGAAGGGTGCTCAACTACTCCGTACAAGACATTTCAACTGAATAAATGGTGACTGGTTACCGATTGTGGGGGCTGGTCGACTCAATTCACACTCCAAGTGTTGTTCTCTCCCAATTCATGGGCCATCGTCTATTGCGGCCTCAAACACTCTGTGCTTGGCAAGTTGACGCGCTTCCTTCCATCGACTCGTCAAAGTTGGCCTCAAAATTTGCCCGAAATCCCGACACAAGCAAGGCTATGCATCCTGCTCTGCCTCCGCTCTGCTCCTATTGTGTTTTTGCTCTGCCTCATGCCGTTGCTCACGATCCGTTTGCTCAACTGTTACTCAACGGCTCCGTCGGTCTGTCTATCTAATTGACCTGTACTCCGTCGTCACTTGTAATTATGTAAGTTTAAGTTTATTGAGGAACCCGTCCCGCATCTCCATCTGCCGTGAACTATATATGATATGTATGTACTCGTGGGTGAAACCTTTAAAAGGACACTACTGCTCGGAGAAATGCCTCGGATGGTGTTTCGGAAATGTGTGTGGGTGAATTTCTGGGCCCTGCATGCTTCAAGTTCCCTCATCTCACCGCCCCTGTCCTTGAAGTTTGAACCCTTGGGCCCTTGGCCCTTTGCCGTTTGAGACGTGAAGAAACCCGCCAGGAATCGCTATCCACGCCCATAACTTCCTGCTGCTCTCTTGTTTAACGGATCGTTCTATTATTATTAATATTCCGTCGTTGACGCCAGGCCTGCCGCCTCACGCATTCATCGGCCAAGCTCCGTACCCCGCTTTCGGTCCAACCCCCTCATCAACGACCTCGAGACTCGCGCCGAGAGGTCCTTCAGTCGCCAATCGCCAATCGGGGCATCGCTTCCGTGTCCATCTCACCAAGGCTGCTGGAAGAAGCTCTCGATAATCTCTGCCGGTTCAGCTCGCTCACCTTCCGGAGTCCGGGCCTCCATCTCGTTCTCCCCCTCCACCCTCGTCTTCGGCCCCCGCAGCCTCCGCTCCGCTCGCCCCACGAAGACTTCCATACGAATACAAGCATACGGTATACCTCTTTTACATACAGGCCCTTATCCTTGGCAGGGGAGCGAAGGCTTTGTGTCTTCATGATCAGCCCTGGTTCAAGGAGTGTTCCCGTGTTTCTTCTTGATAAGCTTCAAGATGGCTACAAATAATGGCATCGGTCCGCCCTTTCCATCGCCCAACCCCATTCCTCCTCGCCGCTCCAGTACGTGTCTAAGCAGAAACGGCGGAGAACCTGGTGACCCTTCAGACTCTGCCAACAACCACCAAAGCTATCAGAGCTTCACACAGCCGGCCCCTCTTCCGAGTATTCTTAGTCCGGTTGTCGAAAGAAGCCTCTTAGACACGCTACAGCCAAGTGTACTGCCTCCTCAGGCACGGCAGAGTACGCTATCGCCTCGCAGGAATCTCACATCTTCGGTTGCAAGCGCCATCATGCATCACGATCATAGATCGTCACTTACTCCCGATGCCCAGAGATTCGAACACGAGGATCTGGATCACACTTCGCGACCTTCCTCATGGACCGACGACAAGGAAAAAGTGATCCGCGCACCATTTGACTACGTTGCCGGCCACCCAGGAAAAGACTTCCGCTCGCAACTCATTACTTCCTTCAACGCGTTCCTTCAGGTCCCTTCAGACCGTTTACACATCATCACCGGGGCCGTGGGCATGCTCCATGAATCTTCGCTCCTCGTCGACGACGTCCAAGATTCCTCCGAGCTACGCCGGGGCTTCCCCGTCGCCCACCACATCTTTGGCGTGCCACAGACCATAAACTCGGCCAACTACATCTACTTTGTCGCCTTGCAAGAGATTCAGAAACTACAGAACCCTCAAAGTGTCAGTGTCTTTGCCGAAGAGCTCGTCAACCTCCACCGCGGACAAGGAATGGATCTCTTCTGGCGCGACACCCTCAACTGTCCCACCGAAGACGACTACCTTGAAATGGTCGGCAACAAGACAGGCGGGCTTTTTCGATTGGGCATCAAGCTCATGCAGGCAGATTCCGCGACGGGGATTGACTGCGTGCCCCTCGTCAATCTCATGGGCCTCATCTTCCAGATCCGCGACGACTTGATGAACCTGTCGTCGCCCGAGTACAGCGACAACAAGGGTCTCTGCGAGGATTTGACAGAAGGCAAATTCTCCTTCCCTGTCATTCACAGCATCCGCACGAACCCGAATAATATGCAGCTCATCAACATTCTCAAGCAAAAGACGTCGGATGTCCAAGTGAAGCGCTATGCGGTGGCCTACATGGAGAGCACGGGCAGTTTCAAGTACACACGGTCTGTCATTTCAATACTAATAGCGAGGGCGCGCAAGTTGGCAATCGACATGGGCGAGGGCACAGGACGCGCAGACGGGATTCTCAAGATTTTGGACAGAATGGAAGTCACGGAATAGATTACTTTCCTTGTTCTTTGTTTTTCTAATGCGGAAATTCGACATGGGAAAGAGAAGGAAAAGGAATACAACAGAGATGACAGAAAGAAAGGAAAAACGGGGGGAGGAAGGCAAGAGAAAAATGAGATATGATGTACCCTTGCATTTCTGATATTAGCCAGCAATATGACGCCACGTATGCCCCAGGATGGAAGCTGTTGGGATCGTAGACAAACATGGTACAGCTTCGCGGTAGAAATGCATCCGCTTTTCCTGCCGTTGAGATGTGTCGTTCGTCGTCTATTCCAACAGCTTGGGTCAGGCTTTTCTGTTTCACGATATTCTCCGCAGCATATATACATATATTATATATATACTCACGCAAATCGAGACGAAGAACAAGTAGTGTTTGCATCCCCCGTTCCTTGGCTGTTTCAAAATGCGGGAGAATAAAGAAGAGAGACAGGTGGAAAGAAATGCGTTGGGTCACTTGGAGGGGGGGGATTGATAGAGAAGATAGGATGCATTCCCGCCATTCACATACCTCGCGGGGCGTTGCTCTTGGAGCCGCAAAGAGGGACTCTCGTCGGATTGTAACCTGCTCAGTGCTGAGAAGGATGTGATCGAGAGCCTACACTCCTGTCATGTATAGTACAAGCTTGACAAATTGTCCGCTTTGCAGCTGAATAAAAATTTTATACTCGTGAGTCGTGCTGCTCTTGA
Source organism: Claviceps aff. humidiphila group G2b (assembly GCA_018360325.1). Lineage (NCBI taxonomy): Eukaryota > Fungi > Ascomycota > Sordariomycetes > Hypocreales > Clavicipitaceae > Claviceps > Claviceps aff. humidiphila group G2b. Next base: position 8,538 of record SRQG01000098.1, read on the forward strand.
GGTCACCTTGAGTACTCCTACAACTCCTCATGCTTCCTGCTATATGTACTCCTACTAATCCTCTAACTCCCATGTACCACTCCTACCACTCCAGTGGCACTCCTATGACTACTCACCTTTGCCTTCTACTACACCACCGCCACCGCTACCAGGTATCCGCGACCGCTCGCAGTCTTGTTCCATGTACTGAATATGGCAGCGAAGCGCTTCTCAACAGTCAACACAGTCGACTCCTAGACCTTACACGATAATCCCGCGACGCTCAATCTCGAGACACCAGAATACAAAAAAGAGAGATTATTGATATAGACTACCAGACGAAAAAGAAACGCTATTCTCCTTCCACCATCGCAGCCTTCCTCTTCACCAACCGAACCCATCTCCTCCGTCGCCAATCTCCCCTCCTACCAGTCCCATCCTCCCCTTCCTCCCAGCTCGTCAGCCTCTGCTCCATATCCTTCCTGCCCACCGGCTCCGGCGTGTCTATCACACCCGTTCTCTCCCCCTTATCACTCCACATATCATACACCCAGCGCTCTCCCTCCGTCTCCACCTCAACGCCCGTGATGATGCGCTCCTCCACCCACTCACGACTCCAAAGATCCAGCGCCCACTTCTTCTCGCTCCATTCCCACGCGCTTGGCGGGAGAACATCCTCGAAGAAGCGCGTCCCCTTAGGACGATCCCCCGTGATGCGCGCCTGAGAGAGCGGATCATACGGGTTAGGCGAAAAGACCCACGGCTCCCATTCCCCAGCGGGCGTCTTTCGCTGGAGCTCAAAGATCTCGACTTCTCTGGTTTCGGGGGCCGAGTCGAGAATCACGTCCTCGGCGATCCAGTTGTCCAGCCAGGCCTTTGCGAGAGATTGTGGCACGGTGCCTTTCTGGGAGGTTTTGCGCGCCGCTTCGTTTAGAATGCTAGTGATTGTTGGGTTGCAGAGCATGACGGGCGTCCAGGTGGCGAGGAGGAAGATGATGCGCCAGGGGAGCATGTGCGCGGCGAGCATCATGGTGATGCCGCCGAAGAAGGCGAACAGGAAGACCGTCGAGGAGAGAGCTTCGTTGCTGAAGTTGGCAATGGGGACTAGCAACTCGACGACTTTGTCGTATCCGTTGCTGAAGTCGCCCATCTGGTTCTGTAGGTCGCGCGCGTTGCGTATGAAGTCCATGCTCAGCTCTTTTGCAGGCTTCGGTGTCGCGGCCGGAGCGAGTGGTGGCCCGCTCGGTGAATATCCGATGCTCTGTTCGCTCGAGAGCGTTCCCTTGGGCGGTGCTGGGTGTCGGGCCACGAATCCGGGTATGAGGATGCCAAATACCAGGAGGGCAATGGGCAGTGCTGAGAGCAGGTAGGGGTCGAAGCAGATGAAGGTCAGGATGGCGAGGAACGAAACAGTGTGCGACGTAGTCTGCCACGATATGAGAGCCTCGACTTTGTCCTGAAATCGAAACACGACGCCTATCCGGGAGTTGAAGCGGCGGAAATTGTGCGACATGATGGTCAGATTGAAGTTTGGTCGTTCAAAGGGATTCGGCACGTCGCTGCTGGCGGCTTGTTCTGCGCCATCGATCGGTATGACCTGCTGAAGAAGCCTATAATCGTGACAAGATGAATCGTCAGCGGCCTGGCATATGGGCTAGAGCTTCATTCAACTAGAGGAGCGTCTCCGCGCACGCTGTCGAGAAGGCGGCAAGGGTCCCTTTTACAGAACAGAGTCGCAAAGAAAAAGAGAAGAAAAAGGAGGTCGTACTTATCGACTAATCGATCTTGAATAGAGGCCTTTTCTCGTAGCGCCGACAATCCACCCCATCTCTTCTTATGTGGTGGTGATTGCGCCTGGTCGTGGCCATCCTCCTTGGTTTCGTTCCTGGGGTCTTGCCTCGGCGGTGAGATGCTGTCGGAGGCGATGGCCTCCTCCGCTGAGGCAATCACTTCGGCGGCAAAGTCGTCCATCGGCTTCTGCGTCAGATCGCTGCGCCCTTGCGTTGTAGCATGAACAGGTAGGTTTCGCTCGCGGGGAATGGTGAGGGGTTCGAGTACATATGGTGCTGGCCCGTGATGCTCAAGCTAAAGCTTGGGTCGTACTTCGGCTGCCATGTGACAGACGCCTTACCGATTCTCGATTGTGGCTGGTTAGTCCGAAGGCAGCGGCCAATAGCAGGGTGTCTTTAGAACGACGCCGGAGCTACCTGAACAAGAGTTGGTTGTTGATGTAGATGGACATGATGCTAACCTATGAATTAGTTTCTACATCACCTACCACTTACAAGACGGCTTTCACAGCCGTGATCCCAAGTAGAGATCTCGACACATACAGAGAGGTAGGGATGAAGTGAATACCAACATAAGGCCGTCATCACGTGTGCACAGGCACGTGAAAGAAGTCACAGTCAAGCGATGGGACGTTGACCGACTTCATCCAGGCTGATTGTGGCCACTTCTTCCGGAAGTAAATTTAGGGGTATTTGTACTTCATATGTACCCGACTAGTAGTTGCGGCAAGAGGTCGTTACTTCGTAGATACATACTCTACGTACGTGAGGCTGATACAAGTGAGGCTAGCGCCCGCCCCTGCCGCCAGCCTCCTGCAGACATGTATTAAATACTTCGTTGCCTCTGGCCTTGGGGTGCAGGCTTAGGTGCAGGAGACTTTTGCGCCAGACGCCGTAACAGAAACATAACAACGGTTTCTACATCCCTGTCCACTGTCCAGTGTCCAAGCTGGAACAAGTTATGTACATACAAGTTACAACCAGATGAACACTTTGCTCCATATACCGGCGGATGGCTCCAGCCTCTACCGCACAACTCGATACCTTCAAGGCTCGAGACGGTATTGGCACGGCACTCAAGTTGCCTCGCGAAGGCCGCTGGCCAAAACTGAACGGAAGCTTGAACATGTCTGGATAGGGTGCCGCACCTGCAAGCCCTGTGGCTTTGCTAGTTACATAGGCACCTAGTAGTTACGGTCTGATGGATTTTAATTAGAGTGGCCTGATTGGGTTTGGGCGTAGAACGAGTGCCGGTCATGTCCCGCGGGTATAATTCTACAGGTCTTGCTCCAAGTTGCGGTGCAGTCGCCTTCATCCGTTGCTCCTTCCCATCTTCCTGGGTACCCGGCCACAGAGTAGCCACTCACAGAGCTCCGCTGGTCGCCACGCTCCCAAGCGTGTTGTGCTCCCCACTCACCAATTTATCAAATTACTGGCGCCGCAGGTGTGTATCCTTCCACGCTTTGGAAAAACAGACGGCGACAACCTCGTTCATCATCTGTCGGTTCGTTCGCCGTTGGTTCGCCGCGTCTCTTCCTACACTCCGGCTTCATTATTGACTATTCTGAGGCTCTGCTGTCCTACTAATTTCTTGAGGCTGTACGACTTCGTAGTTTGGCTTTGTCTCTAATTCTGTCTCGGTCCCAGCTTTCGCGAGGTACATACTCGAGTCCACTCCCTGACGACCGACCGAACCTGCCTTCAACGAAGCCCCGTGTCCGGAATGAGGCAGCGTGTCGAATGAACTCAGCTCCTTGATAGGACTGAGCCGACTAGCCCAGCGAAGAGATTTGCCAAGAGTGGGAAGCCATTTGCTCACAGTAGTAACACGACAGTTGCTTCGTCGGGGTCACCAGGCTTGGCTCTATGACATTGACGCACGAGGTTCCTGCTGAGGTCAAACCAGCACCCTCCCCAACCAGAACGTGAGTCCTTGTCACCGCTGTGAACAGTTTCCCTTGTGCGGCCGGTCAAATCGCGCTCTTGTGTCGACCTTCAAGAGACCCGTGCTCGTCATCCTATAAAGTCGTTCCTCTTTCGAAGTCTACCCGTGTACTAACTTGGAAGTTATGTATGGCATCGCCTGCAGACGCGACAGTGCCGCCTCGAACACGTCGCGCCCTCCGATCTCAAGCACTCACAGCTCATCGCCCCATGCTCAAATGCTGTCGGCCTCCTCTTCAACCAGTTACTCGCGCCTGACCCACCACCGAAATGGCAATGCTGGTCACTCGAATTCGACAGGAAATTACGAGTTTTTGCCTTCGGTCAGTTTTGATGACCTGCACACAAGTATTGAGTCTGCCTCGACGGACTTCAAGCACACGCAATTCCCACCATCCACGATAGAGGGACATGACTTGGGGGAAAAGATGTCAGAATTGCCCGCCATGTCACAAAACTCCTCTCTCTCCCGGGGAAACCTACCACAGGCGGGAGCCCCAACTACGAGAGTCGGGCCATCGGGTTCCATCGTGAGACGTCCAAGTACCTCTCATCGAAAGACGAGCGTATCATCATTGTTGTCTTCTTCGTCTGGAGCAACGGACGCTCCTCCAGCTCCTGTGGCTCATACTGCTTCTTCCGCCATGCGCAATAGACGCCAAAGCCATTATCCGCCAGTCTCAAACGGTGCTCTTCCAAAACCTCCTCGAAAATCTATGGGCCCCGGGATCATGACCGAGTCTGATAATACACCTCGAAACACCCACGTCAGACGCGCCAGTATCGTTGGTGAGAAGACGGCTCCCCGGGATCCAATAAGGCGGTCCACGGACAGCACCAACTCAGATTCGACACATACAGTGCCAAACACGAGAGCCGCCAAAGCCAAGTCAGTTCAGCCTGCGCTAAGAGTGAGCCAAGCAAATCTGCTCGGAGGATGCAACTCAACACCGGAGCAACACCGCTTCTCAACATTGGCCTCCAAGTCTCCACGCATCGGAGGGAAAACCGGGACGCCTTCGTCTGGGAAACGCATGTCCATCATGCCTGGCAGCCACGCCACAGGTTTGGGAGCCAGGACCATTAGCCCTACCGATACGAGGAGGATGAAGCGTTTGTCCACGATGCCTCAATCGCAAAGTCTGAACATACTTTCCAATCTGCCCCCGCCACCTCCCCCGGTCTCGATGGACACACGGTCCGAGTCCCGATCTCCTTCCATGATACCGCGCAAAACATCTTTGACCCCTTCTCCTGCTCGGACCACGCCCGAAGTCAGTAATAGGAAGTCATACAGCTCTGGCCTTTCTATAGGGTCTACGTCAAGTTCCAGCGCCATTAGATCATCGACCGGATCATTTCAAGCTCGGCTCCAACCTTCGTCATCTGCCACTCGATTGCCGGCACCCAAGAACGTAGGCGCCCACAACGGGCTTCAGTGCGATGATGACGAAGATGTCCCACCTGTTCCAGCCATACCCAAAGCATACGAGTCCCCGAAAGAAGTGTCTGCGGAGATATACTTTACGGATATGAAAAAGTCCAATTTGAGCACTGTCGATTCAACCCGCATTCATAGCAGCTCGACTGGCAGTATAAGCATGCCCGTGCACCCTGAACCGACCAAGATTCAACCAAAGTCAAAGATTAGAAAGAGCTCATATGCAGGCGCCACCATTCGGGAACAAGACGCGAAGACCAATCAGAGCAAGAGACAACTTGAGCCACTGAGATTACCACCCCTGAATATTGGGCCGTTGAATTTTCCCACAGCTCCCAAGGCGAAAAGCAAGTATTCATCATCAAATCAGCGTGATCTCAGTCCACCCCCTTCGCGACAAGTTCTGAAGACCCCTAGCACTCCAATGACAGCATCTAAGAGCTCCTTCTTCTCCAAAAGCCATTACGACCATACAATCGAGCTTCCTTCTCTTCGAAGCAGCACGTCGATCCATCATAAAATTCGTCGAGTAACGCCAACACCGCCTGATGGCGATTGCTCCGATTCTTCTTCAAGCTTGCGGGAACCGGCTTGCAAGTCGAGCGTCTCGCCTTACTTATCCTCGTCCTTGCCTAAAGGTGGTTTCGATCTCGCCCAGTTGAAAAGGCCTAAAACGGGAGGTGGCTATAGTACGGGCCCTAGCCACTTCTTTCTTGATGACAGTGCACAGGAAAAGCCGCCCGGTCCTCGAGATTTGTCCAAGTTCCGGTCTATTCCAAAGTCGCCACCACCTGAGCCGCAAGAAGAGCCAGAGGCTTTGGATCCACAAAGCCCTTCTTCTAAGACCTCTCTACGACGAAAACTCAGCCTGTCATGGAAGCGCGACAAGTTCAAGTCTTATGGAGAATTTTCCGCGAAGGGGATACCGGTTGCTATCCAGACGTCTCAGACCAGAACGGACTCCATGGCGCCACCACGTATTCCTGCCTCTGCATCTGCAATGGTTGGCGGGCTCACAACCGCCAGCAAGAACTCTTATTCTAATCTTGCAGCAGCCGCGAACTCAAACGGAATTACGGCTTTGGATGCACGAATACGCAAGAGCTCAGTCGCTTGCTTGTCTAACCGTGCCCTCCGCGATCGTGTCAAGAGCGAGACGTGGAGTGGCCAGAAAGACGGCTCAGATGTTGCGGCCACGCCCTCGGCGAGGGGAGCTGGCGGACCAATAATGAAGGATATGAGATCAAAGGCGACACCGACTGTTCTCCAGACTGTCGGGTCCTGGGCTATGGAGCTGGACAAGGATGACAGGGCGGCTGAAGAAGAGATGCGTAAACTAGGCTCACGACGAAAGGAGACCGAGATCGCTGGCAAAGCACTGGATGCTTTGAAGAAGCGTGCAACTCCCAAGGAGCGTGTCAGTCCTCAGGAGGCCATTCGAATCGCCATGTTGAACATTTATGAGCGGGGCGAAATCATTGACTACAATGATATTTACTTTTGCGGAACTCAAAACGCTCGCAAGATTATCGGGAACCTGCAGACGAATGCACCAAATTTCGGCTATGACGATGAGCGAGGAGATTACACCATTGTACCTGGTGATCACCTTTCGTACAGATATGAGATTGTGGATGTTCTCGGCAAGGGAAGCTTCGGACAGGTGGTGCGATGTATTGACCACAAATCTGGCAATCTCGTCGCCATCAAAATCATCAGGAACAAGAAAAGGTTCCACCAACAAGCACTTGTGGAGGTCAACATTTTGGCAAAACTCCGCGAATGGGTAAGTTTGAATGCGTCGACTAACATCGCCCCCCTCTGTTCTCTTGATCCTAGGTTCATTGTTCCTCTGCTCTCTTGTTTGGCCTCTTTGCTTCAAACACCTTGCTAACTGATGTTTCGATAGGACCCGAAAAACAGGCACAGTATGGTCAACTTTACACAAAGCTTCTACTTTCGCGGTCATCTCTGTATATCTACTGAGCTCTTGGACATGAACCTTTACGAATTCATCAAGGCGCACTCGTTCCGAGGATTTTCTTTGAAGATTATTAGGAGGTTCACAAAACAAATACTGTCCTCTCTGGTTCTTTTGAAGCAGCGCAAGGTCATCCACTGTGACTTAAAACCCGAAAACATTTTGCTGGGGCACCCACTTCAATCAGAGATCAAGGTCATCGACTTTGGGTCTAGCTGTTTCGAACATGAAAAGGTGTACACATACATCCAGTCACGATTCTATCGATCGCCCGAAGTTATCTTGGGCATGACGTACGGAATGCCTATCGACATGTGGAGTGTCGGTTGCATCCTGGCAGAACTATACACCGGGGTGCCTATTTTCCCCGGTGAAAACGAGCAGGAGCAACTGGCCTGCATCATGGAAGTATTTGGTCCTCCAGAGAAGCATTTGATCGAGAAGAGTACGAGAAAGAAGCTCTTCTTTGACTCGATGGGTAAGCCTAGATTGAGTGTCTCTTCCAAGGGGCGTAGGCGTCGGCCTTCGTCCAAGACACTGCAACAGGTTTTGAAGTGTGACGACGAAGTGTTCGTCGACTTTATCGCTCGTTGTCTGCGCTGGGACCCGGAAAGACGCCTTCGGCCCGAAGATGCTGTTCGCCATGAGTTCATCACGGGTCAGAAGACGCCGATAGCCATACCTCGATTGTCAGCGAGAGATTCTTCGCCATCAAAGCGCGTCACTTCATCTTCAGCCCCACGTCCGCTCCCGGAACCGCCAAATGCCACCAACAAGAGCGTCGTCACCACGATGCGAACCGGCATCAGTCCCCACAAGCCAGTCTCTGGTCCTTCACGAAGAGCTTCTGGAGCTACTGGTGCGACGGCTGCCAGTATCAGCAGGCGAACGAGTGGCGGCGGATCCATCAGCAGCATCAGCAGTTTACCTCGGGCAGCCGGTCGAGTAGTCAGTGGAAAACAAGATCTAGCGGCGGCTGGCGCGTCCGCAGCCATGAGTCGAAGAGGATAACATTTTCCTATTCATGGAGCACAACGTACCTTGGCGGAATGTCAAGTTGTTTTCTGGACAAGGAATCCGGTGGGAGGAAGCAGATGCAGCGCAAGATTCCTCCAACTTTCATCAAGTCGAGACCGTTGGGCAAGCAGCGGATCAGAATTCGCACCGGTCCATCAGATACGAGGCATGCATCCATGCTCAAAGCGACCACTTCATAATGGCGTCAGTATTGCAATGCTTGTATCTCGTGAGACATTGTCGCAGTTCCAATCATTCACACGCACAGCATACTTGTATATATCACTGCATTTCTCTTTTTGTTCAACTATACCACAGAGAACGAGGGCGGCAGCAATTTCTTTGAAGCACCAATCGAAAGTCTACACTCAAACGGCGGTCCGTCTAGCATGCAGGATAGAAGGCATTGTGACGGGGGGCGTGAGACATGCTGCGTAGGCGAACGAGTTAATGGCTGGGGTTTATTGTGATGGTCGATTTAGCAAGCACAGGTGGGCGATGAGAATGGCCAAGAACGGGGTTCCCGCGTATGTAGAAGGCACTTGTTGGCGTTTTGTCTTACCACGAACGTGTACACCACAATACGATGTACACTGGTTGTTTTTTTTGCGAAGAGGTTGTTTGAGAAACCATCATGCTGCCAGCTGCTGCCTGCTGCCTGCAACCTGGGCAAAAGCAAAGGGCGAGCACACGGTTGAGGGAGCGTCAGCGTCTTATTTGAAGGGGGTTTGGAAATGCAGCGGATCGCATAAATCGGGTCATTTGCTCCGCAATGTAAGATGGGTTGTCGTCGTTGTTGTTGGGGGAAAGAAAGTATGTAGATGGGTGGATGGAATAGACGGACTGTATTGGGGTCAACCGTCTTCTCTGAGTCGTGTCAAATAGAGAGGTGGTAGAGAGTAACTAAGAAGCACATAGGATGTGAAACAAGGAGGCGTGTAGAGAGGCAGCTGCGCCAAGAAACGTCATGCAAGGCCTCCCACGTGGAAATGCACAATGACAGGCTTCGATGAGAGCGAAGCCAGTTAGGTAAACATCATGAGAATGGATCGATCGATCAAGGCCCTTCGCTGTCCAGCTCGGGAACTAACTATGTACCTCCGTACATACGATCAAATAGATAGATACATACGTACATCTTCTCTGCATCGTCCAACCGATCGCCAGTGTAACGTGTGATTGTATGTATGTACTTCACAAAATCCTTGGTGCTACGTCTGCACATGGCTAAATATGCGCGAGAGCCGCTGAGCTGGGCTGGTCCAGTGTGGCAGGCATTTGTGAGTCGTTGTTCTGACGAGCAAAACCCAGCAAAGCCACGCGACGAGAGAGGGGCAGGGACAGGGGGAGGCTTCATCGAGATGCACAGAATGACGACGCTTACTGAAGATTAGATGCCGCCTTGCCTAGATGGGCTACAAGCGGGCGCATGGGTGTCACTTGTAAGAGCGTGATGTCTTGTCAGTGAATGCGGAGATGGGCAGGGCTGAAAACTTTGGTAGTATGTACAGTGTTTGCACGAGGAATGACATATCTATCTAGTTTCTCTCTCTTTATCACGAATGCCTAGGAACGGAGGGATTGGGAAGAAAAGGCCGTGGCGACATCGTGTATATACTTCCATGCGCTAATAACGGAGGCCGCGCATCGAGATGGTCAGCAATCCAGTGTTGCTTCGATGATGCCATTCCAGAATCGAGGGGACACAGCGCTAGAGCAGGGATCTAGAGAATTCGGGGTCCAGAGGCAGCGCAGACGAAAGGTTCAACGTCTGTCTTGACTCTTGAGTCTTGAGAGCCTGCCGTGAAATGAGGACTAAACTCCCTCCCTCCCTTCCGACGCCACCATGTCTTTCGCGAGCTGAACCTAGGGCCCGTGTCCATGGACCCTTTTCATGCTTTTCATGCTGGTATGGGTCATCTCGACAATCTACATATTGTTTCAAGCCTAGACGCGGAGCACTCATGCATGATGTTGTTCCATAGGTCGGCTCAGAACTCTCGTCCTGGGATGATGATGCAGGCCAGGACTCAGCACAGAAAAAACGCGGGAACCAGGTTCATGGTTCAGAGTTTCACGCTTTTATCCCTGCTACATGTACGCTACCCAATGTCTCATGCTGATGCAGTTGCTTTTGCCTAGTCTCTCTCTCACCGCTCTCCGTTCTCGCAAAACTCGTCATCGCTGTGATCATTTTCCATTTTTGTACCGTTCCATAAGACCGGGCTGTCGCAACGCACCAAGCCTTCTATTGTCGGGAGTCGCATTTGCCATGCCATGCTGTGTTGTTTTGCGATGTGATGAGAGGACGTGTCAGTTTTTCCCATGCGCCGGCTGCGCGAAAACTTTCCACACAGGAAGAGGCATTTGCGCGCTGCGCGGGAAGTTTTGTTAGACCGAGAGTCCGAGGCCGGATTGTGGCCACTGGCCAAGTGGCAGGAGACCTGTCAATATGTAATGTAAAAGTCAGACGAAGAGGCCGAAGAAGATATGAGCGAGCTGGTCAGAGATTGGCAGAACTGCGGAAATGACGGCATATGCAAGATTTCTTGGCGATGGCCTCGCTCTGTGGCTCACACTTCCCCACCTAGTCTTGATTCGGGATCATCTTCTCTCCGTACGGAATAGGAATCGAGCGGTTCCATTGCCGTTTGTTGACTTGTTGAAACTTGAAACTCGAGAGGAACCGTTCGAACGATTTGACCCCCGTCCCGCGGTCCCGCGGGCTGGGCCGAGGCTAACGGCGGAAAATTGGCGACGTGGCATATGTATGTACCTATGTATACATAGCCACATATGTACATAGATACCTATGTAGTGACGTAGTTGCATGCACCCGACGGAGTATCCTCCTTCATTGTCGCCGTCGCTGTTAGGTATTGTTTCAGTATGTACTATGTGGATTATTATGGATACGGTGTCTCCAAATTCTCCCCAGTTCTATCAGCATCACACAATGGCCATGAAGAAATCTTGAGCCTGGCAGAACTCGACCTGTCTCACGAGTCACGACTCACGAGACATTATGACAGTTGATTCCAGCCCCACTATTATGCAAGGCGCTGTGGCGGAGTGGTCTAACGCGAAAGACTCGAATTCCAAGTGGTATCTTTTCCCTTCGGGGGCACCGGTTCGAATCCGGTCGGCGTCGATAGAGTTTTCTTTTGCCTTTGGGATATTTTTTTTCCAACTGCGTTGCATTTCCAGTAGGTATGTACCTATGCTCGACTTGGAAGTTGAAACGGCCATCAGACGACTTTCTATCCAACCGTGACACCACACAATCACACACAGGCTCACAGGAGTCACAGCACTGGAAAGTTGAAACCCCGGCTTCTGCATAATGACTCCTCCAAAGGGCGATAATGACAGGCTTTACAGAAAGCCTGCTGGTTACCGTTCTGGGACAATGCTTCGTCCAGAGAGGGACTGCGCCAACGGCAGGGCGCCTAACAATGATATGATTGCTATTGACGCCGGCAGTGTGGGGCGCAAAGCGCCCACTCCGCAGAGCCTCCCAAGGGGCGTGATGGCGGACTAAGGCTAGGTCCGAAGAACTATCTAGTCGAGTAGCTACGGCGGGCGCCTAACAATGTGCCTGGGTTGGACCCAACTGCATTCATGTGCGGCGCGGGGTGCATCAGAATCATACTTTCTATCCCTTTTGACCATCTGCGATTATGCTCCGAGGATTAGTACATACCTCGAAGCTGCTTGTCGTCTGCGGTCATCCCAGGTCGTACTGGTCGACAGCCTCGCCTTACCTTCTCTTTGGCTGGTGGCGTATTGGTGATGGCTTCCCCCAATGTTTGTTGTCCGTTTCCACGGCCGAGGTCTTGAGGGCGTGTCGATAGATTGTGTGTATGTACCCTGACGGTGCAAGAAGCTTGCTTGGTCGCAGGCAAGGTGAGCTCGGGTCTGCGGCTTGCTTTGTTCGCGTTCTCTTGGGCCTTGCAGTTTGCCTTCCCTTTCGCCTTTTGCAGCTTCCTGGATCGTCCTACTTTCCTCCGGCCTGTCATTTCCAATTCACTATAAGGTTGCGATGCCTCGATGCACTCCTTCTCCATTGCTCGTTTCTCTGCATCCATGAAAAGCCTACAGTGTTACTTGTACGACGTCTTCTGCTATACCGTCACTCTATTCATCTTACAACCCCCACCTTGCGCTTCTTGCCATCTCAATTCAACCCAAGCTGTTGTTGTAACTTGGCCATCTCACGTTACCTGCATCGGCCAAATAACCAGGTTCTCTTGTCCAGCTCATACCTCATCACGCTAGCAGCCAGCACCTGCCGCGAGATTAGCGAGCCTCGAGGTCATCGACATCGACAGGAGGAGGCGCAAATCTTCAAGCCATCTCCGTTGCTTTACTCTGCGCCTTGACCGCCAACAAGGGGTTTCCTTGGCGCGCACTCACCTTCACACAGACCGTTTTCGAACAGCGCGTTTCCAAAACTCTCACCTTACGCGTAATAACATGTGCTATAAACTGACGGAGATTTTCCCGGCATGCGGTTGCATCCACTACGAGCATGCACTTGATCAATGTGCATCTTACGGCGTATCTGGTCATGTTGTCCAGGAACGGATCATCGCTGTCGGATACGCATGCGACGCACATGCTGCTCGACAAGCCTGGCTCGATGCGCAACAGCAATACTATAATCCTCCGGGATCAGGATCGGGCAAGGCCCCTCGCAGAATAATAAGGAGAACTTAGGGATGATAACTTTACGTTCTTGGTGACGGGACGGCGCTCCTGGGGTTCTCAAGAGTGAGAAGCTGCCAGCACGCTCTTTTTTTTTTGGGCTCGTCATGAGTGTCAGAGGTCTTCCTTTTGCGAAGGCTTATTACAGGCTACAGCCCATCGTTGTTGCGTCTTGCTCGGGATCACGATGAGCGCCGATGGCCATGCTGAAGGCACAATATCTCCCGTGACAATTGGGAGTCGTGGCGTTTCTTGTCTTGCGTGTCCATGTCTGCTGATGAGATAGGCTGCATTGTCTTACATTGGCTATCTCACTCATGCTTTGATACGCTCGATGGCTCTTGGTCTCATTTTTTTTGTACTTTCTCTCAGGGGTAGTCATTTTTTCACCTTTTCTTTTTCTCAGCACCGCGGGTTGGTCGTTTATTTTTCTTGGTACAATTTAGACAGAATGTTTCCTGTTCTCGCAAGTATGATATCACCAGCGTCGGGTTTGGAGAGCCAAAGTCCGCCATGTCTGTGCTGGTCGCAGCAACAATATGGCGACGGTCGGGAATCGTCTGACATGTGCATGACTTAAGGCAGTCTCGTGACACTGGATGTCACACTTGAGCGAGCGAATACGAAGAAATCGATATTTCTCTATTAGCAGGTGTTGTGAATCCTGGGTGCATTGTTTCTTGCATTAAGATTCAAGAGTGACTCTGAGTGAGGCAGGCAGACTTTGAAAAGCGGAGGTGGGATCGGAAACGTTCAGGAATCGGCAGTCCCCACCATTTCCAAGTGGGGTTCCAAGCTTGCAACTTTGTCTTGAAAGTTGACTCCCGACTCCCAACTTCCAAGGCTTGCGGATCTGCGATGAGCTTTCAGCTTGTACCTAATTCACTGGGGAAGCGCGCATTGTCATCAAGTCATCAACAGACGAAGAGCGGATATCGCCTTCCTTCTTCCTCAGCTGGCGAGGCGATGGCTACCAATTGGCCTCTTCCGCAAAGTGAGACTCGGCAGCCGAGAGGCCGTTCAACGAAGCGTGGATTCGGCTTGATGATCAGTGAAGGGAAGGCATGTCGAGTTCTTCAGTGCTCCTTCCTGTAGTTAGCGCGATGAAGCTGGTCCCTTGGCCCTTTCTCGGCTCATTGTCAACACCCGATCACGTCCGTGGCAGAAACATGCTTCACCCTCGCTTCAACTCCTCTCTCCGCCAACATCGCACTCCTTTGTTCACGATCCCGCCCTCACGATCCTTCACAACAGCTCTTTTCCTGGTCCATAAGACCAAATAGCATTTTACAATCAATTATACTTAGATCAACCTTGACCCTCGTGGTTTGTGTGCTTCTTAGTCCGTTTCTTTGAGTGACGACATCGAACATCCTTTCCTTACATGTACAACTCTATTCGTCCTTGGAACGGGCCGCTTCTGCCTATTGCCATAGGGCCTTATTAGTTCCCGTTCCCTGTCCGCCACGGTCTTCATTGTCATCTGCAACTGTTTGTCACTTGGGAGATCCCCCTCAGTGTTCCTTAACTACACGCAGCCTGGCCAGACAAACGGAATAACGCAGCAATCGAACCGTGCTGGTTATGCAACGCGATTTAGGCCTGTTCGGTGCCAAGCGATGTACTTTTCGCACTAGTTTCTTAGTCACTTCTTACTCAGAGTGGCCATTCAGTCAAAAAGAATACACCGCACAATCAAGGTACGAAAAAAAGCTTCTCGGACCGCTAACTTCTTCGCGTGGAGCTGATGCCCTTTGAAGCTGTTGTGGCTCCAAAACATCTTGCATTAGGCATTGTCATCCTTATACCCATGCCGTTGAGAAAGTGCTGTCTCTTGCTAACCCTAAGAATGAAGCCGCTGACTCACATCGAGCGTCGCCTTGCATCTCATCGTTGCCAATGGCGAAAGTTACGAATCCTCCCGAAATGCCTGCACGAGCGACGACATTGACGGAACGTTCAGACAGCGCCTCGCAGCAGTCTGTGTCTCAAGTAGGATTGCACTATGTATCCTCTTATACTGTTCGTCCATCAAAGGCTCGGCCAGTGGGAGGTGGGCATTCGGTGCATGGAGGCGGCGAAAACGCAAACAGTTAGAAACCGTACCATCGCCTAGCCTACGACAAGGCAGCTCCCTATGACCCAAGCAGCGACATGAATAGTTCTTCAGATCAGCAAGATGACTTCATACTATCTCCCTCATCAACCATGATAGATGCAGAATATTCTTCAGCCACGTCTGCAGGCGTGAATCTGACTACTGGCCTCGATGCTAATTCCGATGACTCTCATCTCTTGGACAGATGCCTCGGCACACCCAAAGTAAGGCCCTTTTTTGAGTCTTCAGGAACAAATCAGTCTCGCAACAAGGCGACTGTCTCATGTCGAGATTATCTACACGTGCCGGTCTCAAAAGCTCGACCATGCCCTTCGCACACCACTGGAGACAGTTGGGCCTCGGGCCAGCGACTTTCTGAACCCAAGGCACAGACAGCTCTAGCCGTTCAGACTTCTGGTGCATATCAAGAGGCCGACTATTCTTCGGGCCCTGCCACTGAATCTGTTGTCTTTTCACCAGTCAGCCCAATCGATTACGGAGACAGGTCCTCTAGCCCGACGGATTCCCTCAAAGGCGACTCTCGTCCAGGCGTCAACCAACAGTCACATACTCCCGACGGTGCTGCTCATCTAGTGAAATCCAAGACTAGTGATGCTTCGTCGACGGCCAAAGGATCCGAAAGTCGCACTGTCGAGCTCATGTCGGATTTCACGCAAAGCCAACGGCAGCGCACATCAATCCATCAAAGAACGGCGCCAAAGGGGTGCGATCATGATTCAGATGCTGAGACTGTTGTCGGAGCCCGGCAAGAGTGCCCTCGCCTAGACTCTCGCACTTTGCCACGCTGCGAACATGGAGGTTCAGCATCGCATAAGCCAAACAAGTACCCTATACATGATACATCAGCGCCCATGGCCCTTTATTCTCCGATTCCAGTTTCCAAAGTGAGGCCATCTCTCGATCCCTTAGAGTCCATGCATAAGCACAGGAATCATGGCCATAGTTCAGTTCCGAAGTTGAGGCCAGCACACGGCATCAGCAGTCCAAAGCCACCACTAGGAGAGCAGGCTGGTCCTGTTAATCGTGGTGAGCCAAAACCAGCTCCGTTGCCTGCTTCCAGCTCCGTATCCGACAGCAATCAAGCTTCGCGCAGCCTATTCGACCACAGACGCACCAAGAAATGGCTGAAGGATGTGTTGAAGTATCCAGAAAATTATGCGCCACAGTACACCAAAAGACCGAGCAGTCATTATGAGGGGATCAGCAACACTTCACCAGATGTTCAAGACGGACAGTTGGAATCCGCTCCGATTCCCCCCCTACCTTCCAAACTGCACGCTATGGCAACCGTCTCTTCTGAGAAGCCGTCTGGTGGGTTCGACCGCATTGGCTTCAAACGCGCCGTGAGTGACCTAGAAAGACTGTTGGGTGAAGCGCTTTCCATCGCGTCTCAAGTTGTCGACCAGCCGACCTCAACGGTGTCGCAAGAGCCGTACAAACAGCCCTCTATCAGCCTGCATTCCCATTGTCGAAGTATGCACAGCCAAAATGGAACAACACGCGGCTCTCAGCTTCTTCCCTGTTCGGCCAGTGCTGATGGTAGTGGTGGTGACTACTGGGAAACAGGAGTCAATACTCCGCCGAGCAAGCCACGGAGCCTCCTCAGTCAGATGAAGATGAGAAAATTGTCTCAATCTACACCAAAAAAGCCTGTAGAAGAAGATGTGAGCAGCACAGGTAATGGTGATGGGGTCCGCAATTTGGAAATTCCTCGCAGGAAGTCTAGCATGAAGTTGGGAAAACTTCCCTTGGAACACCAGACTATCGCAGACACTCAAGCCCACAGCCAAACTCAGCCTGCTGCCTCTGATGCTCTTGCTGATGTTTCAATTGTAGGACAGAGGGAATCGCAGCCTTACAGAACTCATAATCATCATTTAAGACACACTGGAAGAAGAGTCGACCGCTCAGACTATGGCGGCCCTCGTCCTGGGGTGCCGGAAGAAGCTGAAATACTACCGCCGAAGCGCAAAGCCGCTGTTCGGCCACCTCATGTCGATCATGGGATCAGTCTCCGTCGCCGCTCTCATGTCAGCTTGAGAGGTGCTCATGGCTTCAATCTGGAAAAATCGCACAAACGGCAGCCAGTTGCTCGTGATTGGTCGCCGTCTCGCAAACGATTTGTCGCTTCAGTAGCCTGTATCAGCACGGCACTTATTGGTATCATCCTAGGCATCTACTCTGGTCTGGTTCCTTCTATTCAGTACTACGTAATTGACCAGTCTCACGTCATCATTCACGGGAACACTGCCTGTTTTCTTGGACTGGCCATTCCAACATTCTTCCTTTGGCCGTTACCCCTTCTTCACGGGAGGAAACCCTATATTCTCTCGAGCTTGGTTTTGGCGATGCCTCTTCTTTTTCCTCAGGCTCTGGCTGTGAACTCCCAAAGACTAACCAATGCCGTCCCGTGGCGAGTATTCTTGTTGGCGGCGAGGGCTCTCATGGGAGTCTCTCTTGGCTTCGCGAGCATGAATTTTCACTCCATATTGACAGACCTCTTTGGTGCCTCTCTCATGAGTTGCAATCCCCATCAGGAAGTTGTGGATCGCTACGATGCTCGAAGACATGGCGGTGGCATGGGCGTCTGGCTCGGAATCTGGACTTGGTGTTGGATCGGATCACTGGGCTTGGGATTCCTGATGGGCGCCTGTATTATTGACCGCTATAATCCTGCATGGGGGTTCTATGTCAGCATCATCGTCATAGCAGTTGTGCTCATGTTGAACGTTGTTTGTCCCGAGGTCCGCCGCTCGCCCTTCCGCCGATCTGTAGCTGAGGTACGCACTGGCGAGGATATTTCGAGACGAATCGCACGAGGCGAGGTCATGATGCACCGCGTCAAGACTGGTCCAAGATGGTGGGGGCAAGAAGTATATCATGGCATCGCGCTCAACCTGGAAATGCTTCGGCAACCGGGGTTTGCTATCATGGCCATTTATTCTGCCTGGATATACGCCCAAGTTGTGCTCATCATCATCTTGCTTGGATCTCTTCTTTCGCGATTTTATCGCCACCGATCCACAGATGTCGGCTTGTTTGTCGGTGTCGTGGCGCTGGGTGCTCTGCTGGCTATTCCCTTTCAAAAGGCCAATGTGTTCTCACGGTCTCGTCAAGCTCAGTTGAGCAGCAACCTGGCCACACTCGACAGAAAAGTAGCATGGTCATCTCACTTTGTACGCCGTACCGTTTTTACCTTGCTGCTACCTCTGGCGGGCATATGCTACGCTGCAGTATCAGCAGGGCCCTCAATTCACGTCAGCGTGCCGATAATTTTCGCGGGATTCGTAGGCTTTCTTTCTTGTCTGGCCATATCCGAATGCAATGGACTGGTCATGGAGGCGTTTGACTGCTCTGACTTGTCGCCCGCAATGACTGGCCGACAAAAGGATGGCTCGGGCAAGACCTACAAGCGAACCAACTATTCTTCTTTTCCCAGGGTGACGGCCGGATTCGCCGCGATTCATTCTTTGGCTTTCATTTTCGCTGCTGCTGCGACTGCCTTGGGTGGCCATGTCACCAGGACGCTTGGGCAGCGAGTGTCTACAGGTGTAGTGGCAGGCATCTTGCTTGTCTTGACGTTTTTGCTGTCGCTTATCCTGATTCGATTCACCGAGTTTCAGATTGTTCCCAAATCAAAGTCGGAAGAGATGGACAAGCTGGTTGAAGCCCGACGACGATCGACGACCAGGCGTGTCTCGATGCCGGAGAATGTGGATGCCCTCATTGAAGAGGAAAAGGCATGGAGGCCGGCCATGATTGGGAATCCCACAAGCAGAAAGCGACGCATGAACATTTTTGAGCTCGGAGGCATGACTCGATGGCAAGAGATTCGGAAGAAGAACAAACTCATTGATGCTGGTGCTCATCTCAATCGCGAGGCCTGGGACCAGGGAATTGGGGCTCTGAATGACCAGCTGAGCGACTTTCGACGCGACGCTCACTCTTCTCACGGTAAAAGAACGGGTCATCGAAAACAGCGTGGAACTGGGGAAAGCAGTGAGCGTGGGGAGCCCATTGAGATGAGAGACCTTGAGCGTGAGCAGAGGAGAGTTGGTCAGTCGAGCTGGCGAAGCAAGAGAGAATGTGCAATGAGTCGAAGCTCTGCTTGAGCGAACGATTGCAGTGGAGGACTGTGATGAAGGACGTGGTGGTAATAATAATGACGGATCAAGCTCTCAACCTGGACCCTTTTCATTCATTTGCTCTTGGCCCGTTCGTCCTATTTTTCCCTTTTTTTCTTCGCCACATCATACATTCACTCATCAACACGCCAAATATTGACCTACACATAGCTAGGGACCTGTCATAATTCCTATACATCTTATCATGTTGTCTCTCGACAGTAGTATACATTATAGTTTGATTCGAAGTTGCAAGCCTGGTCTACTTTCTTGTCTTTCACCTCTTTCATGTTGTGCATTAATCATTGATCATTGATCGTTGATCGTTGAGCAGTCCAATCACTACTCGAATTTGTCCCTGTTTTCTGTCACTTATCGTACCTTTTTACTCTATCGAAACTAGAATAAACCGTATTCAGTCTTCGAGCGCATAACGTTTCGCCCTTCTTGTGGTCTCTTGTCCTTTTCTCGTCAGACTACCAAAGACTAATTCCAGTCCCCGACTGGCTAGACTAGCCACCACCATATAGGAGCTACACAAGATCGCTGCCTTGTTGACTTTTTGAATCGCTCTGCTGTAGGATGAAGCTCGTATACACGGCGTGCCACATATCGATGATTGAGTCTGCCTCTTGGCATACATAGATGACGGTGTAGCGGCGAATTGGTTTGGGAGGCTATTGACGCTGAGAATAAGACATCAGTGGGAATGTTGTATGTTTACGGTTCTTGAGACTTTGTCATGCACGTTGCATTCTTTCTGAAGTTCTTCTCCTGAAGTTGTTTACGAAAACAACAGTTGTCCTTTTTAATCTGTTTCTTGTAGTTTTGACGCTACAGCTGATGCTTACTTGGTATGCCTACCTACCCACTTCACGACTCACGAGATGCACCTGACCTGTACTGAAACCATATCATTTAATGGCTTGACCCTGACCATATCTAGGTATTATCCATACACATTTCCCGTGATTACTACATATTTGTCCTCTTGGACTTTTCCTTTCCCCCACGTGCATCATTCATGCGTGGTGCCTAATAAAAAGGGGACCTCGCGATCTGTGCATCTCTAGATCCCTACGCAGCATCTAAGATCTAAGATCTACGACTGTGTCCCTCTCCGAAATACAGGTAGGAGTACATCCCAAAGACAGGCCACAGGTCCAGGTCCAGTCCCCGCCTGCCTTCACACAGCACCATTAGATGGGTAGGTAGTCCGCACTGCCTCCTATCCAAACCCTCAAATTACAACCCCTAGTGTTTGCTCTCATCAGTCATCACGACGCTCACCTCCGCCGTGCTGCATAGCCCAGTAACTCCTCCTCCGACGAAGACTTCATCTCCAACCCACGTCCCTGATCTCGCCTCTGCACACGCACACCCCCCAGACTCCGCTGCGCATCTCTCTGGGCTCGTCTCGGCGTAAGCTGGTGGTGATCTGGCTCCGTCTCCATCCCGCGTGTGGCGCGAGCCTGAGGAGGTACCCAGAGCGTGTTGGTGTTGGTGTTGATCTGCCGGGGCCCGTACTGCGGGTGCGGGTGCGTGCGTGGATGGACAGGCAGCCCGGGAATCCAGCCTGGTACTGGGCGACGGGCGTGAAGTTGCTGCTCCTGTTGTTGATGATGCTGCTGCTGCTGCTGCTGTCTTTGCGGCCTTGATACATTCTCCCAGGGCTCTTCCTCCACGCGCGTTTCATACGGTCGGCGCTGCGGCTGGCGTGGCTGGCTGGTACTGGGCTGGATGCTTGAACTCGGCTCTGGTTCTGGAGAGGGTCGTACGATGCGCATCGTGGGGGACCCGGTTCGGACAGTGGCTGCGTTGTGCATCGTTGGCCATGGTAGGTTCCTTGAGGGGGGGAGGGAACTGCTCGGTGGCGATGTTACTGGGGTGGGAATCGCGTGGGGGATGATGGGCTCGATGGGAGGGGTTTTGGAGGCTCCGTGACGGAGTTTCTTGTCTGGATCGGTAGTTGGTGTTGGTGTTGGTGTTGGTGTTGGCAATGCTGCTCTTGCTGTAGTGGCTCTATGATCACTATGCTGACCATCACGGTTAGTCGAGGAATATATCGGCCCGGAACCAGTTTGCCGTCCCTCGGATGTGTACGAGATGGGCATCTTCGGAGGAGGTACCAGGTTCGTCCGCGTCCCCACGGGGGTGGTCTCTCGCCCCTGAGTCTGGGGCTTTGAGACGAGCCATCTCCCGTCTGTTTGTGCATGTGTCTTTGCACTCCATGTAGATTCCACCACAGGAGACAAGTTCATGCGCTTCATGATGGGCCGTTCCTTATCATTGTCATCTCTTGACGAATGAGTACGGCTTGTGGTACTGCTGTCCGCGGGGGGTGTTCGCGGCTGGATCAGACCTCCCCTTCTGCCCGGGAGCTGGCCCGACGCGGCGGTGCTTCCAGCAGTATCCGAGGAGAATAGGGGTCGAGGGACGAACATTTGCTCCGAGTCCCGACCCCGGCCCTTCAACGGCGGCTCTGGCTCCGTGACGAGCCTGATGGTCTGTCGTGTCGGAGAAGGGGAATTCGCAGGAGCTGGTGAGGAGATTCCAGGCCCAGCAGCGACCCGGTGAGGAGGAGAATATATCTGTTTCCTCTCCGTCATCGGCTGGCGAGTTTGTACGGGCGGACTCGCTGCACTGGTCGCGAGCTGGAGATATGCACTCAGCGGCGGCGTCCTTGGTGCCGTTCTGCCCTGCCTCGCTGCGCCCTGCGACATGGTATTCTGATCGGCCAAGACCCAATTTCCGTGCTTGTCGGCCACATAGTACGGTGTCACCGCAGATAGGGGCTCTGTGCTAGGAGGCCTCCATATGTGGCCCTCGGACGACATCGACGAGGAGCGTCTCCCGTCCTCCTCGAATTCCGTCATGTTGCTTTCCCGGGGTTGTTTTCTCGATTTCGTTCCTCCCACGTTGGACAACTTTTCCTCGGAGTCGTGCTGCTGTGGAATCACCAATTTCGGAAGAACAGATCGGTGAGGTGATGCGCGCGTGGGCTTCGGGGATGCCAATCCCTTCTCCGGTGGCCCTCTATGGGTGGTCGTGTTGCCATAATATCTGGTGTCGGTGGGAGCAGTCTTCACAGTCGACGGTTTCTTCCCCAGGAGGAGTGACAGCTCTGGCTTGTCTGGTAGAAGCTTCGACCGCGGTCTGCTGACGCTGCTGCGTTTCGAGGTCGGCGAGGCATTCGTAGATATGACGGGCGATATGGCGAGGCCGAGAACACTGTGATGCCAACTAATTCGGTTGTTTGCTCCCGGGGACGTTATATCCTTGCTATCTGGAGTCATCTTTGAGTAAGACCCGGTTTCTGGTGCCTTCGTTATCTTTGGATTGCCAGCCATCGCCGCAGCGGTGGTTAAGGTCGCTGCTAAGGGAGTCGCAGTTGTCTGTTTGGCTGCCGACGTGAGAGGCACCGTTGACTCCGTTGATGATGCGCCAGGGGCATCGCGGAATGGGTAAATCAAGTCGGCCATCCATGCCGACTCACCTCCCGCGTTACCGCCGCCTCCGCCGCTACCATTGTGTTCTTTGCCTGACTGCTGTCCCCAGGGGTCCGGTTTACTGCCGCGTGTCCCAGACAGGCGCTTCTTCTCTGGCTTCTTCTTGTTCCGGCACAAGCGGAGAAAAAGAAGGGATCCAGCCGCAACGAGGGCAAAGCCGATGACTCCTACCGCGATTCCTGCCTTCTGAAAAGGTGTGAGAGACCTACCAGCGCCTTGTGCTGCTCCTGGTGTTGATGTTGCGGTTGTGCTTGTCTCTACAGGCCGTGTTTCCGTCGCTAAGGATGTTCTCAGAGTCGTGTCTGCCGTGCTCGACGCTGTAGCCGACGACGACGACGACGAAGAATAAGAAGAAGAAGTAGCAGCGGTGGTACGAGGCGGAGAGTGTGTATCGACTACCAACGTCGAGGGAAGTTCAGTGCCGGTTGTGGTGAACGCCTTTGTTGTCTTGGACGCCCTGGATTTCCTGGGTTTCCTGCTCACATGATGAGTACTCGACGGCGCTGGAAACGAGACTGGTCCTCCGCCTGAAGGGGGGAGCACCAGCGTGGCTGTTATGACACTGTGTGTGGGTGTAAATGCGCCGGGCTGGCCGGAACACATCTGATGCGCCCGGTAGATGACGGATGCTGAACACGATGTCAGTCACGGGAAGCATCGCTCCTCTTCTGAGTTCTCTACTCTCCAGGACGCCGAAACAGGGCTTGAAACTGGCCCACGGGGACGAGATATAACCAGATATCAACTCACAGTTTGCATCTTGCTCCAAGCACCCATCAATACTCCTCTCTGCCGCAATACATTGCACCGCGCCCTCCCCAACCGTGAAACCCGTCTTACCATCCGCAGAGCACAGCTCCTGCAGAGATGGTATTCGCTGGCCGCGCCGCAGACCGATGCTCGCCTGGAGGAAAGAAATGAAGCAGCCTTCTGCGCAGACGGGCACGTACGCGGATAGTTCGAGCGTGAGGTTCGATTTCGACCAGCTTTTCTCGGCACCAACGGCGGGATATGTGATGAGGGGCAGAAGCAGGAGGCTGCGGGGGAAGTACATAATTATGTTTTTTATTGAGAGAAAAGAAGTCCAGAAAGAGAATGGTCCTGGAATCCTGTAGTGTTAGATACTAAACCTCGATGATTGTCTGTTTCTTCGTCTTATCCTCCAAACGACCTTGTTTACACTTTTTGTTTATGATCTTCTTTTTTTCCCTTCTTCATTTTCATCTGCCTTGTTTCTACTTTCTTTTGGATCCCATTGCCTCTCGTGAATCCACGGGGGACGTACCTAGAAGCCAGCAGAAAGCACGCCCGGAATCCGCTCTAGAGACGACCAGCGCCCCGCGTGTCCATATCTCTATCGTCGACCGAAGAGAAAACTATATTTCCTGCGAGAAACACGAAACGTTGGGTATCAAGATCGGCGAGCACCAACAAATAGGGACGAGGCAACCAGGCCAAACCAAAGGGCAGGAAAGAAGAAACGAAGGGAGATGACAAGGGGGCGAAAAGATCAGGGATGGAATAAAGTCGATATATTTACAGCGATAGAGGAATGGCAATTAGGGAAGGGAATATACTATGGGCATTTTGTTTCGCAGAGGGACAATGAAAACGATGAAGCTGGAAACCATCCCCCCAAACTCCCGTCGGTATGGGCACCCGACTACAACCACAACGGCCGATTCCTAACCGCCGATTCTCGCAACCGCCCACCGTATCAAGACATCCGACCAGACTTTCAACTCCATCTGGCCAATCCCGATTTCTCCCTGTGACTGCTGCTCAGTTCTGCCGTTGTGCCACGGGGCGTGCCGGGACTTTTCGGTCCAATCGATTGGTCAGTCGCCCCAGCGCTTGCATGCGCGTACATGCGGTAGGGAAAGTTCTGTAGTATTGGAGTTTTGTGTTGCCGCTGCTTGGCTTGTACGAATAAGCGCGCAGGGCTGGGCTGGCTGGGCTGGGCTGACCGTCGGAGAAGCGGGCAATACGGAGTACTGGAGCTTGCTAAGTTGCTAATGCTGCAACTTGCATGTGGTTTTGATTTGGGTTACATACATATTCGTAAGGAGCGTAAAGACTGATGTCACGTGCGTGGGCTGGCGGGTGGGAGACCGCTCAATACCTGTAAGTCAGATTCCAATCTGTGGCTTTTCATATGATCTATTGTGTAACATGCTGCTGCTGTGGGAGTCGCACGATGAGACTAAATATAATCGACTCTTCAACTTGATGACGGTCAGTCGCTGCGGCCCTATAAATCCCATATGGACTATGAAATACGCATTACCTGCTGTGACTTTTCATGTTGACTTGTCTGACTGGATATACATATATGTAATATAAATCACGCCCGATGTATGTATGTAGATGCATATTTCCCATGTCAGTCGGCTATCGGCCACGTGTATGTATGCGTCACCGGACGATCGCCTGAAACATACATGCCACCCGAGGGTAACCTTGGCTTACGATGTGGTATTCTCATCTCGTCTATCTCCAAATTGATATCGAAAACTACCGAGTACATCTGTGGAAACAGCAAAGGAAAGAACATATGCGGAAATACCAAAACTCAATTGCAGTGATACAATCCATCTCCAACGCAGCAACACAAACAAATGTTCATGCCTCGAGCGCGCAGTGCCAAATTTACGAAGAAAAAGAAATCCCTATGAGACGCCAACGCCAGACGACAACGACACACCCCAACACACGACCACTACCTACTGACTCAATGAACCGTATGCTGCCCCCTCTCAAACAACAAAGATCCTCTCGCCCGCTCCCGAAGTATGCAATGCTTGAACTGACTCCACCACCCCTGGATATCCGATCCCTCCCGTGCGTCTTCCTACATGGCCATCTCGGCCTGAAGTCTCCTGAGTTCGGCTTCCTCGTCGTCCTCTTGCTCGACGGGGGCCTTGACAGACACCGCTGTTCCCTCAAAGTTAGCATGTAAACACATCTCGCCATGTGTTTTTGTGTATTCTTCCTCGCACTCACGTTCTTGGCTAGCCACAGAAGGCATCCGTTGTCCCAAATCAGCCACAGGAACATTACCCGTCTTGAGAATGTCCTCATCCAACTTCTCCTGCTGGAGCTCATCCAACTCGGCCTCGAGCTCGTCTTCGTCCAAGGGGTCGCCGATGGGGTTGTTCGTAATCGCATTGACAATCTCGTCGCTGAGGGCGTTTTGTTCGCGCAATTCGTCCCTGGTACAAGAAATCGTCGTCATCAGTATTATGTAGACACTACCAAAAAACCGGACCATAGGTCGACATGGAGAGAGAACACCCACATTGTCTGATCCACCTTCTCTGGTGTGAGCTTGCCGTGGATATGCTTCATAGCCTTGCCGGCCTGCTGCATAGCCAGCAGGGTCTCGTGGTTGATATTGGCAGACTCAATCGAGTTGATCTGCGTTTCCAGGGTTTGTATTTGCGCCAGTGTTTGTTCCTGCGTGTGTTCGTTGGCCTTTTTGCGTCGCAAGGCAGCTTTCGCGGCTAGAGATGTGTGCTTTTTTGTTAGCTCTTCCTTTCTTCCAGACAGCTTGGTGTTTGTCTGCGCGACCTCATGGCTATCCGTCAGAGGCAAAAAAGATACGAGTACAAGGCGTGCTCACCGTTCTTATTCGAGGTTGCGTTTTTGCGCGCAATGTCTAGCTGCTCGTCTATTTGGCTTTGTAGGTGTCTCTCTCTCTTCTGAAGCATGTCAAGCTGCGTTCGCAAGCTGAGAATCGCATTCTTGGGGGAGTCCTTCCGCGCCTGGGCGGCAGCACCGCCGCCAAACCAACTCCACATCTTGAGTTATCTAGGGGGAGAAAACCGGGAGGGAACTGTCGTAGAGATCGTTTGGCGGGGAAGAAGGTTTACGAAAGGTCGAAGAGGTTTGAAAGTAAGGATCTGGTCCCGACGGACTGCCCGCGGGATGTAGGTTGGATTTGCAAAGGGTGCACAGGCGGCGATGAGGCTGGTGCGGTTGCTGCGTGGATAAGAGATGTGAGGCGAAGGTCGGGCTGGTGGGGGGGTTCCGTCTCCTCGACCCGAGGAATCAGCTGTACCCGATCGGGTGACGCAAAGTGAGGCAGCGTTTGCGCTCAGAACTCAACGCAGATGGGATAGCCGGATGTCTGGACAATGACCTCTGTCCGCACCAACTCGTTTTCGAGAGAGGGAGAATTGATCGTGCGAGTCTTTAGGCTTGCGTAACGGAGGGTGAACACTGAAGCCGCACGTAATTACTCACACAAGGTCCGCGCGCGATGACGGCACTGCCAATTCCCCGTGCTTTACCCGCATTGTGTCCGTCATGTGACGCCATCGCGGTGTTAAGCCATTTGCCATGCCACTCCCGTTGTTCAGACAACCTTAAATAACACTGGCCCTGGGACATTTCGAAAGCACCAGTATCGAGTTGAAGCAGCAATATTTCATATTTTTGTCTATTATCGCCTAGAACAGACTGCTTTGCAGTACTCTCCAACACCCAAAAAATGACTATTCCTGAAAACCGGCTGAGACACCTCATCCTGCAAGAATTAAAACTAAAACAAAAATGGAAAGGAAGCGCAATAAAACACGAGAGACGCCCGAAATATGAGTTGTGTGACGTCCAGCTGTAGAGCATTAGAAACGATGCTGTAGAAGTTATCAGACCCCTGATCATGGGACTTGAATCACTAGAAGGCCTGTGCGTCGCCCGTCGAGATCCAGTCCATTAGTCTTCTCATCGAGACACCGCCATGGCCACGTAGTCTAGACTCTAGAGCGAGGAGTAAGAAAAGAAAAGGAGGGGAAGGGACGTCCTGTATCCCACGCGTTCCACCTATCGCTCCCCTCATCCCCCATGTTGAAGTATCGTAAACGCTCATACAATAATTCATCTCTTTGCAGCCAAAGAAACAATAAACAAAAAATACAAAGACGGCGTTGGGAGCCATCCGGCCCAGATATCAGACGTGAATCGTGTTGCGGTGTGCTGGTAGTAGTGGCAGAGCGGTGTTTTGGATCGGGAGAGCGGGCTGATCTTGAGAGATCTACACGTTGCCTCCCTTCTCGTCGGTGTCGACGTGCCACACGACATAGTTGGGAAGACCAACGACTTGGTAACCGGCTCGTTTGGCCATTTTGGCGAATCCTTCTGTCTCTGCTTGGTTCTCGAAGGCATAGCATGGGAAGTTGATGCCTGGTAGACGGTACATCAATCAGCTTTCATCAAGACACGTGTATAGCGCAACAGACTTACCAGACCGGTGGACGTCACCCTTGACCAGGATATTCACGCCGCCGATACCATCAAGCTCCATTTCTTCATCCTTGTTTTCTCGCCAGTCGCCCATCCTGGCCATATAAGTTCTACCAGTGTCGTATTGCTTGTACCCTACATGGTGAAAGTTAGAAGGGATACTGAACGGCTTTGTGTGCATCGGGGGAGGTCTACAAACCCTCGGCGAGGACAACATCTTTGTCCAAAGTCGATGCCAATCTGCGGCCTTTTTCTGATTCCACCCAGGAGTTATAGTCGACTAGGCAAAAAACATCAGCATTGTATTCCAGCACAAGAGATAGATGTAAGTCACGCACATCGACCCTCGATATCGACGCCCTTGTCGTATCGGTGGAACCAAATGTCTATTTATTCACGGATTAGCACACATCAAAACCAAGCGAGAGGGGTTTCCAATCCTTACTGGGAACCAAAATATCCTTGTCGTGTGCGATGAAGTCCTCCAGAATCGTAGAAGGGCTATCTACGATGTCGACATCGCGCCAATAGACCCAGGAGTGCTCAGGCTTCATTGCCGCAGATAGTAGATAGTTTCGGGCCTTGCCCATCGCTTTTCTGCGAGGACCTTGCGCCTCGAACGAGTGTCGGTGCTGAACGTCTTGGCTGAGATGGAAGTCAAAGTCCTTTTGGACGATGGTCGCACTTCGGAAGGGAATCTTATCGGGTCGCTTCTGGATACGGTCTAGTTCGGACGCGAGAACCGCAAGAGTATCATCCTTAGAGTCGGACACGAGGAACGCGATATCTATCAGGTGGTGCGGATATGAAAGCTCGGCTAGCAGCTCAAAGTATTTCGATAGGTGGGGAGCGGCGTCCTTGAGGGGTGTGAGGAGGAGCACTCTCTCCTCATTGGCAACGGCCTTGCGGGTTGACGCGATAGTATTGAGATCGACATTATATATCGACGGCGACTCGACCTTGAGCGAAGCGTGGTTGTTGAAGATGACGGGCGTCTGCATGTGCGCATTCCACCTGGCGTACTCGTTCTGTGACATGTCTATCGGAGGTTTTGAGGGGCCCCAGCAGTAAAAGCTAAGGAGAGCAAACACCTGTCAGTCACTTTGGCCTTTGCGACGGATGAATTGAACGAGGAGAGGCATTGGTCTCCGCCTGTCTGTATGTCTGTCTGTCTGTCTGTCTGTCTGTCTGACTGCCCCTGTCTGTTGCCTTCCTTCTCTGTCCCTGCGAGAAACGCGCTTGCAAAACGGTGGGCAAGGGATTGCGCATACCTTTGCATTTCTGACGCCGAGCTCCTGATGCCACGCCATAATAACAGTATTATCCCAACCACTGTCACAAGAAGCAAGAATCGCGTCCGTGTGACAAGATTCCACACAACGCGGGTCGGTGGTAACTGAGCTCGGGCGGCTTTCCAATTCAAACCACCTTTGGGGAGAAGCATGTTGGGCGATTGTGTGTGAGTGTTACACGCCCGGCCTGGAAGGAAACGAGCAGATGGCAGGTGATGTCGGGGGTGGTGCGTTCTTGTCGTTCTTGTTCAATCCTGGCGATCGGTTCCTTACACTCGGCGGTATCGTGGAGCCCGAAGGAGTTGAGATATCGAAAGCGCGGAGTGGAGGCAAACGAGCGTATCGGGGTCGATGGAGGCAGCAAAAAAAAGACCGAACGACGCGAGTTGTACAGTGGCAGTACCCGAACCTTGACAAGACAGCGATGGTCAATTGCAATGCCACGCGCAGAAAATCACGTCCACAAGTTGCAACAGGGCGCTTGATCGCTGGGGATGAGAGTAAAAAGGGAAGTCGGCGGTCGCTCAAGATGACAAGGTGGTGAGTTTGGATGGTCTGTTCATGGCGTTCGCCTCGCCGTTGCGGTTCTAGTCCAGCTCATGGTGATGCTATGGGGCGCTCCGCACTGTATTTTACTGGGCTCCCCACGGAGCTCTACGCCGATGAAGAAAGCTCCTGTCTCCTTCAAGTTGCCGGCCTAGAGCCAGACTGCCAGAGGCTTCCAAGGTGGGCCTCGTAAGTGGGTCGAGGAGAGAAAGGCTGAAAAATCGACTGGCACCAAAGAGCTTAGCCCATTGGCGATACCCTCAAGTGACTTGGGCGCATCGCGGCGGGTCCACAAGATAACGCGCAGAATAGCAGCGTGGCAAAGTACTCTTAAAGTACTCACTCGGGAATAGGTGCATTCTGTCCTTACTTTATTTAGAACACCTGTGGTCTGCTAGGTACATACATAGCCAGCTCCTTGCACGCGTTCATCAATCCGTTTGCAATGCCGACCTTTTATTTTGTTTCCGTCTGTGAACAGCACGACTCCGCCATGGCCCAATTGCGCTGCTGTCTGTACTGAAGTGCTACCTATATATGAGATCGGTATACATAACTGAGTACTATGTGCTGGCTGGTAACAGAATATACTGGTGGATTGGGTGGAATTCGAGTATGAACACGACGTACCACCATGTCCATATCACAGGCTCGGGCGAAGTCAGTCTATCTCTCGACAATTTTGGCAGTGGAATGACATGTAATATTCTCGGACGGAAGAACTGCAGCGGCTCGTATTCTGTACCGCTGTGGTGACTTCTAGGCTCTAGCCTACGCCTCCGCCACTGAGGACTTCTCCCCCCATCAGCGTCCACCCGAAAAGCTCTCTTCTCTGTAATCCTGCGACATGCCGCTTTGAAACCTTCTGTGCCGTCTCAAAGCGATGTCTTTCCCTCGAATTTCCATCATCTTGGTACGCATTTCAGTTCGGTTTCGCTTCCACAAAAACAAGTAGAATCCCGACATGAAAGATAAGACACATTTCTGGCAGCATATGACTGACTGGATTTTTAAAGCAAAACGGCACCGCTACAGCGTGCTACGTGATTGCATCATTCTGAAGCTTCAACAATGCATGCGCGTAGTATCGTATAGTCTTGCCACGTCCATTCACTCCCCGTCGCGAAACACATCAGAATCACTCATATTCATGGGGTATCATTATTTCTATTTCGATTATGCTACCAGGTCGCCAATCAAGTCAGATCATATGCAAGCGACAAACCTTCCATCCTGAGCCTGCTAATAATCTATCTTCTCGACCAGATACCATGTAAATGCCGGTCCTTGGTGATGTGCCGCTGAGTTCAACACATCTCTCGACAAATCGAGAAAACGTGCCTAGTATCGCCGCGTATGTCTTGCTTGGAGAGTCAAATTTCGTGGTGTCATCCTGTAAAACCAAAAAGAAAACCCAAAACGCCTTGTAGAAGCCACGCAGCCATGTCCTTTCCGCCGGAGGGCCACTGGTCGAGCTCTTCTCATCTGTAGTTTCGAAATTTGTGGCGTGACGACAAGACCAAGGACTGTTCCACTCACAATATGATGCAAGACTTCTTTTTCGTGACGGTATCTGATGGCAAGCGGCATCGGCAACATCGGGGCGTTTCGATTCGGTCCATCGCGTGCGACAAATGGCGGCATTCGACTGTTTATTCATCCTGCCTTCCATACATAGATCCTCTCCGGACACCCCCGTCTCAGCTGTCCACCGGGCCATATTTTCTCGGATCGGCCATTATCCCGTCATCGTAGTATCCTTTCCTTCGTCGGCAGCGCGAATCCAGAGCACATTGTTGCACCTGTACGGAAGTTTGGTTAGCAACACTACCAAACCGACGTGGCTCTTCGGACAATGTTCTCCCCCTGACGCGACATACCTGATTAGAACTTGTCCTAGCACACCAGTGGGCTTATCGGACACATACTCCTCCGTCCCGGAAAGCTGCAAATTCATGTAGCTGTCGACGGACACCAGTGTGCCCTTGTACTCAACCTGCCCCCACTTCAAGCGCACGAAGATAGGCTTGTTCACGAGGTCTTGCAGCATCGGCCGCGGGTTGATGGGGACGAAACTCATTGTGATTGCGAGAGAAACAAAGTCGTGTACGCGCGATTGGAAAGTTTACGCGAAAAGACCTCGAGGCGGTGACGCTGTGGTGGAGGGCGATTCACGTTTGATTGACGGGGTTTGCCTGAGGGTAAAATTGCCTAGAGTCAAGCAAGCAATTGAGCTTGGTGTCGTGCGCCGGCTTTTCTCCGGGTCCACGGGGCGGCTTGCATAGGTAGGTAGGTACCTAGGTAGGTAGGAGGTATGTATGTACCAGGTTACCTGTTCCCGCGACTTGGCTTGTGAATGAATTAGGTATCTCCTTTGAGACGATGTCGAGTCTGATGGTGAATATCTCTTCCTGGAGAGATGATATATGTTCTGTGTTTCTAGACTGTCCAAAAGACTGGGAACGGCCGACTAGTTGTGACTAGACATAGGTACCTAATGTAGGCGCTCTGTGCTACATACAAGCCTACAAAAGCAGATTTTTTTTCGGCCGAAGCCTGTCTCTTCGAGTGTCTTGACTCTTGAGGCACGTCTCCTCAACGGCTCTCTCATCAACTTTTGGTGGTTCGTCAGTCATGTCAAGTTCTGGGTCTCCTGGGGCTAGTCCGGTTTGGCGGCTTCCGGTGACATCAGCCACTCGAGCAAGTGAAGTGAGAGCATTCATGATCGCGTCACACCAACTTGCGTCACAATACACTGCCCATGTCGAGATAAGAGTTGTCTCCCTTAGATGAAAATCGATGAATCTGCGTCTCATTCCATCAACCTTATTGGCTATCGAAATCACTCGTGTCGTCTACGATCAATAACCCTAGACCTAGACACTGGCTGACGTCGTCCTTCACAATGGCAGTGACGCGTCAGTCATCACGACTAAGCGATCAAAAGGGACTGCATCCATCCGGCACAGCGGACACTACGAAATCCGCATCAAATGAGCGAAAACGCAAAGCGTCGACGTTACGATCACCGTCGCCGCCGCAAGGCGTCACCAAGCGACAGCAACTACTTACAACACCCACTAAACGGCGCACCAAGGATGGCGACCAAGCCTCTCCTTCACCTCTCCCGAAGACAGGAGACACTACCACAGAAAGGGAAACAAGACGTCGCAATGCAAAAGTGGCAAGACTGGCTGATCCAAATGCCATAAATGCCGCGCTTCTGTCACCAGAGACATCAAGGCTTGTGGCATCAAAGAAGGCGCAGGAGCCCGAGTCACCTACCAAACCGCCAACCGCAAAAAGAAAGCTCACCACAGAAAACCTCCTGGACACCGCATGCGCGCATCTGATTAGCGTAGACGAGCGGATACGACCTCTAGTAGAGAAACATCACTGCAAGATCTTTTCTCCAGAGGGCCTCGCTGAGAAAATTGACCCGTTCGAGAGTCTAGCAAGCGGTATCATCTCACAGCAGGTTTCCGGCGCGGCCGCCAAATCCATCAAAGCCAAGTTTGTGGCTCTTTTAAGCGCCGATGGAGCAGATGCACAAGAGAAGGCATTCCCACATCCATCAGACGTAGCCGCGTGTTCTCTCGAGAAGCTTCGCACAGCGGGTCTCTCCCAGCGGAAAGCGGAATATGTGAAAGGTCTTGCGGAGAAGTTTCGCAGCGGTGAGCTCAGTGCGCGGATGTTGCTCGAGGCTCCCTATGAGGAACTCGTGGAGAAGCTCATTGCGGTTCGGGGACTGGGCCAGTGGTCCGTGGAGATGTTTGCGTGTTTCGGCCTGAAGCGGATGGATGTGTTTTCGGTGGGTGATTTGGGCGTGCAGAGAGGCATGGCGGCGTTTGTGGGGAGGGATGTGGCGAAGCTGAAGTCATCAAAGGGAGGTAAGTGGAAGTATATGTCGGAGAAGGAGATGTTGGAGATATCTGAACCGTTTGCGCCGTATCGCAGTTTGTTTATGTGGTTGATGTGGAGGGTCGAGGATGGTTTTACTGATGTGAGTACCCTGGAGTAGAAGTCGTCGTCCGCTGGTTCGGTTCCATGTCCACGGTCATAGAACGTAGAAGATCCTAGTGTGTGCCTCTTTTTTCCTTTTCTTTTGTCCAGCTTTATTATTAAATTACTTTGTGTCCGTTAAATAGTTATGCTTGTGTACTGCCATGTGCCTACGATATGGAGCTGCAACATGACATATGTACATCATGTACGTACGAAGTATGCGAGTATGTCTCGGAGGCGAATCCTACTCAGCCCATGATAAATACATACGTAAACCGGAAAAGTACTGCAGCTGCTGTTTGAAGCAAAGCAAAGCATGATCATCATGATGATGTCGATTATGATAAGGCTTTATATGATCATCAAGCCACAATCATCACGGATAAGAGGCACTCAGACGGGGGCGCAGATCCGTATCCACCAGGACGAACATGTTCCCTGAACGATTCGAAACTCGGCCATCCATGATG
Source organism: Claviceps aff. humidiphila group G2b (assembly GCA_018360325.1). Lineage (NCBI taxonomy): Eukaryota > Fungi > Ascomycota > Sordariomycetes > Hypocreales > Clavicipitaceae > Claviceps > Claviceps aff. humidiphila group G2b. The sequence goes on from SRQG01000098.1 coordinate 42,706, forward strand.
CACGTGAAGAACCGTTTCATGGGGCACGGACAGACCATGCATGAGTGTCAGGGGGCGGATATGGCGGGAGATACTCCGTACAACCTGGACCGAACATGTCCGTGTGAGGAAGGACTCAGATTCTCAGAAGCCATTCAAGAATTAACAGTACAGAGTACTCCACAGGTACGAGTACAGAAATGAGTACCTATGTACGTGCATAGGTATACCTACCAAGCCTCATCGGCACACTTCACGTCGGCGTCTTTGGCGACAGTGCTGCTGAGTGTACAGAGTGTCGTGGTACCGGTACATACACAATTGTGTCACTGGTCAGGGACCTTATGGCCGGACGGGGATTAGACCAGGCCGTCCTGGCACTCTCCAGGGAGTTGGGCCGAAGCCATGAAGCTATTTTGCGGCGCACCGCCGGGCTCTATTTAACCTGCCCCACGGAGCATCTCGTTTGGGACCGAGTAACAGCCATTTCGCGCGGCAATACGGAGTACCTACTGTGGTATGTACCTGGTGTATGATTGCTTGGTCTTCAGATCCCGAAAGCTTGGCATATACTCTCGCAATATGTGATTGCAAGATATTTTAACAAAAAGCAAAGACCCTCTGTCAATAGGCCTTGCCGACGATGAGGTAATATCATAGGTAATATGTATGTCAACAAGCGGCGGAATGGCATCTGGGCTACCTAATAAGTTGCGAAGTCTTGGAACGTTCCAACTCACAGTGCGGTCTCACAGTGCAGTACTCCGTATAGCCAGATGAGCCTGCGACGGAGGCTAATCTCAGCGGGATCAGGGGCGGAGCCATAAGCAGCCCGGGGGGATGTGGGCCGGACCACACACTGTGACGCACAGCAGAGCCAGGGGAGGGGTGTGTCGAGGAAGAAGGAACGCGCTGCATTGTTTGAAGAGACCAACTCGAGGCGACCAGCATGAGAAGGCATGTTATCGACGTTTTCTGTACCGGTTTTCGTACTGACGAGATGCGCATGCTGCGCGTGAACCAATAAATGCAAGTCTGCTGGTAATACCTAGTTGGTAGGTAGACAATCATCATAAGATGACGTCGTACCCGCTGGTTTTTGTCATCTGAGACTTCGCGACGCCCCGGCTGTGAGCACTGAGCGGGCTTTGCCGACACGGCGCACGATGTTACGGTGCTGCCACTGCTGCGGACGTCGTGATATGGCACGAGGATAGATCCGAGATGTGTAGTAAAATCACGAATGCATATATCTATGTGCATCTACTCCGTAATCCGTATGTATGCAGCAATGTCGCCCTAATCAGAGTCTCGTGTTATTGCTTCGCAAGCTCATATTATTAGGCACAACATACCGCCTTAGCTGGTCTCTTGTGAAGATTGATGCTCGATAAATCACTCAGACATGCATCCGTGGTAGTGAAAGAACCTTGTGTGACAGAGGCATCTACATACATCTACATACCTACATCCACTACACAGATCTATATACCCACATGCCTACATACGACTGCATGCACCTGAGCACCTCCATGCACCTCCACGGTGTTCATGGCGGTCTGCACTCATTCGTGCCATTCATGTGTGGCGAGGCTTGGCGTTGTTGCCGACGGCCGCGTAAACGTTCCTTCTTCTCCCTGCCAAGTTTACGGATCTGGTGGCCGGACCAATGACCTAGACAATTCGTGTGAAAGAAGTTTGAGACGACGATGTTTCGCTGCGTAGCCTTGCATTGATCGTTGGTCGACGTGCAGGTATCGTTGAATACGACGATGAATCCAGATCTGATGACATGGACGGATTCCCAATTACTGGAGCCTGCGCACGAAAGACCCGGCATGTACATAGGTACGTAGTGACCGCATGACATGTTTGATACCATCACCATCAAGGACCGATCACGGATTCAAGTGCTATTGCTTTGCGATAGACTGTCGACTCCTTGAGTCGTCTCGTTCGTAATGCAGAGCACTGTACGTAGTTGGAACCAACACCGAGCAGTACCACGTGAGGCCGCAATGGCCCAGGAAACATGCGACTGCCGAGGGTTTCCACACGGCATTTCAGGATCCATCACATAGATAGGCATGTAGCACTGTTTCGTGCATACTGGGAGGATTGGCGACGATGCTGCTAGCAGTTTCATGGCATGAGGTCGAGCGTCTTGGTGTTTGGACGGAGTTGCTCCAGCCCCAGAAGATGCTGTTTTGGCCGATGCGGCGCTGTTTTCGTTGTGGAGCATCCGTGCCTTTTGTTCCAGACCCCCCACAGCTCCAGATGGCTGGCATGTCCGTTGCGTAGAAACGCCTGCGAGGAAGAAAACAAACTTCAAAGAAGAGGCCAGAACTGAGAAAAGTCTGATCCTCGATTGCCATCGCCACAGTTGTCTCAAGGTTACTCTACCGGCCTGAGCGACGGTTTGTGCCACAGACTACCTACAGTAGAGTGTAGGTGGATAAAGATGCGGAAGCGCAACGCCTCGGCGGCGTTAGCCTCAGTGCGCTCACAAACAAAGGGGCAGCCAAGCCGCAGTTACCGTACCTGGCCAAGCCGTCTCCAGCAGGCAGCCAGGAGTGGCTAGGGACTCGTAGGGAGTGGCTAGCAGATGGCAACGGTCCCGCCACACCCCTTTTCCTAGCGGCCTTGTTGACAACTTTGAACTGGGTAACTGTACGGAGAGGTAGGTAGTCTGTACTTACTCCGTATGTACCTATACTCCGTACAAATGACAAAATGTTCGGGACGGTACCGCGCCATTCGCCATTGGCCCAGGTACTGAAAGTCTGAGGCGGCGAACGGGGCCCCTGGCATGACATCGTTTGTTGTTTGGTATGTACCTACCGGTACCAGGTACACTGGAGAAGTGACTAGAGACCGGAGAGGTGACTGGGCCCCCAGCCCCGTGTCAAATCAATGTCCTGGACCTGGTTGCCAGGCCTTGCCCCTTGGCCCACTTGGTCTCTGTTCCTCGTATGTATGTGCCAGAAATTGGGGGTTCCCAGCCAGGCGAGGAGATGAGGCAAAGTGCCTGGCCTTCTGTTTTCCTGCCGGTATGAAAAGGCCCTCCCTTCTTCCACCCCTCGCACTGCCGCTGTCGTCTTTGATTGTTGACTCTTTTCTGCATTCTCTTCCATTCCCGCCACTCGTTCGCTGGGCTCATTGTCGCCTTTTATCACATCAACGGGTCGCCTTCGTTTATAACGCGTCCTCAATTGTCCTCAATTGATCGAACCGAGGAATCCGTCTTTTCAAAACAACAAAGCATTCGCAACTAGGAAACTAGCGAGAATAAAGGTACGTTATCAGGCTCTGTTTCGGCACCCAAGGAAAGGGGTCAAGACGAACGTCCGTTGCTTTTTGCAGTCACGTTCAGGACTCCTTGATCAGCTCAAGTCCGTCCCGGGCGAGATTGCTGCATCCCATCTTTACCGCTCCTTCCCAAACAATTCCCTGCCTGCTCAACCCTTCGGATATCTCGGTCCTGCCTCGTTCACAAAGGCTACCCCGTCTGCGCTTAATCGACGCCTGCTTCCTTGGGCTGGCTGAGACAAGTCTCCTTCAGTTCTTGGCCTTTCGGACACGATCTCGCTTCGACAACATCTTTTGCCCGCCGTCGTCGAAGGAGCGTTTTGTTTTTTTTGTTGTTTTTCTTGGGAACACAGCCGATAGATTTTACACATACCCCAAAGATCACAAGCAGAGTCAGGAACCCCTTCTCATCAAGGACATCTGCTCGAGTCATTACACTACCACAATCCGCCTATCCTCCGATCTGGATGAAGAATTGAAACTAATCCGATTGATTTATAGATACGATGCATTCCGTCAACTTGTTCTCGGCCATTTTGGCCGTGGCCAGTTTGGCATCGGGTAAGCGTGACTTTCAAAGACCCTCGCGCGTGCAGCATTCGGCAATCTAACGATTATTTGATGTAGCCGACTCTCCGTGTGACAAGGACATGACGATCACCGATTCCAAGGCCACCATTAAGTGCGACGTCATTAAAGGCAACGTCTTAGTCGATCCATCGGTATCTGGCAGTTTGGAGATCGAGGGCCCTAAGCAGATCAAGGGTGATCTGATTATCAACAACGCTACCCAGCTCATCAGCATCTCCTCCTCCTCTATCAACTCTATCGGAGGAACTCTTCGCTTGCAGGGCTTGCAGCTCCTGAGCAGCTTCAACATGCAGTCCCTGAAGTCGGTCGACAAGCTTGAGTTGATCAACCTTAACCAGCTCAGTGGTTTGACACTGGGTACCTCCGGAGTTACCAAGGCTACCTCCATCAGAATACAGGACACTTTCATCAGCGATCTTAGTGGTTTGAATGTTGCCACTGCCGACAACATCACCATCGCCAACAATGCCCGCTTGAACACTTTCAGCTCCAACATCGAAAATGTTACGTACACTCTGTCTGTTGTCCGCAACGCTGGTAGCATGAAGGTCAAGCTTGCCAACCTCGAGAACGCTGGCGAGCTTGATTTCCGATCCATCGAGAGCTTTGACGCCCCCATTCTGGAGTCTGCTGGTCGTATCAGCTTCCAGGAGAGCCCCGAGCTGCTGTCCATTTCTGCCAACAACTTGACCTCGATCAAGAACTCTCTTACCCTGAACAACAACAAGAAGCTTGCCAACATTTCCTTCACTGCTCTGAAAACGATTGGTGGTGATATGACCATCCTCAACAACACTGCGCTCATGAAGATCAACCAATTCCCCGAGCTCAAGACCATCGGTAGCGTTCTTTTGGCCGGTAGCTTCAACACGTAAGTCTGCCCTCATTGGACCATGAAATAGCTGAGCTCTAAGTACTAACCCTCTTCTTCTAGTGTTGAAATCCCCAAGCTGGATGACATTTCTGGCTCCGTTACCGTTACCTCCACCACTGATATCTCCGAGTTCTGTGGTTTCTTCGATGGCTTGAAGACCAAGGGCCTCATTCGTGGCAAGGAATCTTGCACTTCCAACAACGCCAAGGCGAACGAGGGTGGCAGCGGCGGCACTTCTGGCGGCAAGAAGTCGTCTGATGATGGTGAGTCGGCTGCTACCGGCGTCAGTGTGAGCACGGCTATGCTTTGCGTTGCTGCCATGGCTGGATTGGCACAGCTGCTGTAAAGAGGGTGTGAAAACAGCACATGAAATGGTTGAAACGGCGTCGTTCTTAGTTACTCATACTTTTCCCGCTTTTTCTTCGGACGGCAGTTCGCGATGTATTCTATCCCTCATCTGTACAAGGGCAGGCTGGACCCCACGCGATAAACACGCCTGTCTACGTGTCATACATGCTAGGACTTAATAATGGATTGTTTTTGATTTTGCAACGGTTAAAGAACATTGCGTGTTTTAATATACAATATGACTATGACGCTTCAATTGAGCAGCTATTGCGCAAATCTTGCCGTGCCGGTCACTGTAGTTGATTGCGGTTGCAATTTACAAAAGTGATGATGTCGTGCGCAAACTCCTCACTTTCACGCGTCATGTCATCTTGTTCTGCCCACGCCTCCCTGTGTTGTGTGCTTGTTGTATACATACTACAGTCTGGACTCTGCAGTGGATATGCACCATTCTTATAGCCTAAATCCCCCGATTTAGTGCATACATAGTGGTATCATTCATACATTGCTCAGCCCCCATCCAAAATTAGTACATCGCAGCCCACTTGAATTCTATAATTTGCTCTTCTCTTCCCTCGCCATGCATGTCATTATGTACTCGATTCGTGAGTACATACTCGTGTCATGTAATTTTTATGAGGGGAAGAAAACAAGTGGACGGAGGAAAGCTATGATGTATGATATATCCCCTCGTCAAAGAGTTTCGGGTCATAAAATTTCGGGGCAATGTTGTTGCCGTTGAAGTTGCGGCCGTCTAGTTCGTTAACAGCCTGTGGGATGTGTAATCAGGTGCGGTTAGCATGCGAGGCAAAGAGACGTATAGCAGTGCTTTTTTCCGAAAGAGTGCTTCTTCTTCTGGAGAGGGCTCTTTGGACTGGTCTGTTTGATTGTGGCTTCGTTTGAGCTGGGGAGAGGGGAGTACGTACACGTAGTGCAGATACCGCGGTCGTGAACTTGATAAAGACCTGCCGCGAGACCGGGTCAATATAGAGGCGCTCGACTCGTCCATACTGTCACATTCACAATAGTCAGCAACACACTACAAGGCTTGAATCGCAACCGTAACCTCTCTTCTCCCTTCCTCTTTTTTCATCCTTTTTTCCCCAAGGACCGCCAATTGCTTCAGACGGGTGAAGGCTGAAGAACGTCAGGTAGGATAGGATAGACTTACCTTCTCTCCGCACTCCTCCCCAATTTCCTGCCCCAGCCCATCTGCAATCTCGGCCTGCAAATCGGGCATATTCTCCAGCATGTTTCGCAGGACAATCACATCGCTCATGGTGCCGAATTTGCCGGCCTCTTCTTTGCTCTTGCTGCCTATGATGCGGCCCTTGCCGGCGGGTTCGGCCCAGCCTCCGCCGTCGGCGTCGGCTTTGCGGCGCCGTTTTTCGACGTGCACCCGGAGGGGCTTTACGATACCGGATTCATGGGCGCCGAGGCCGGAGCCTTTGGTCCAGCCATATTTGCCCATGAGGCGTTGGGCGAAGCCGGATTGGCCGGGGCGGGTGGATCGTGGTTGGGGTTCTTGGTCTTCCATTTCAGGGTTGTTGCTGTTGTTTGCGCCGAGCATAGGAGGTGGAGAGGGTGGCTCATCGCCGTCGTAATCGTCTTCGTCGTTGTGGGATGGTGACTGGGTGGGTTGGGTTGTGTATCGTATGGGTGCGCGTGAGATGGTAGCTGAGTCTGTTGGCGGGGGAGGGAACTGAGGAGCGTGGGATTGTGGTGGTGGTGGAGAGTGAGCAGAAGGAGGAGGTTGCTGGTTTGATGATAATGCCATACGGCGAGCGTAGGCCTCTTCGGCGCTTTCTTCGGGTGGTGGCGGTGCTGCTACTGCTGCTGCTGCTGCTGCTGCTGCTGCTGGAGGAGGTGACGGGGGAGGTGGTGGTGCAAAGGCGTAGGAAGGCGGAGGAGCAAACTGGTCTGAATCATGATGTTAGTAGGGCCACCAAGCAAGAATACTAGATTGAAGACAGACGAGTTGAAGAACGGAGATCCTAGTTGAGCAATAGAGGGCGATCCCGGCTTGTATAGGTGAGCGAGATACGTACTTGGAGCAGGTCTCCTATCTGCCTCATCCTCGTCAGACGACAGGTCGCTTCCCTCATGCCTGTTCCTATGTCGATATAACAACGCCTTCCACTCTCGCACTTCTTCGATCTTCTCATCACTCCTCAGGTACTCCTCAATATTCGTCGGCCTCGTGGGATCGTATATCTCGTCCCAGTCCGTCTCCAGCTGCGCATTCTGCTGCTTCTTCTTCTTTTTGCGGCCACCGCGCTGGCGCTTTTCCACAACATGGCCATATCTCAACGCGTCCTCCTCCGTGGCGGTCCAGTCTGCGAGGGAGCTCTTGGTGAGCGGTGGCCCTGAAGATGACGAAGAATTCGCAGCCGGTGCGGCCGGGGTCGGTACGGCTTCAGTGGCTCCGCGTGCCTTTGCGGAAGAGATAGACGCGGCTTTGGGGAAGATTGCTACGGGCTTGGCTTGCTTAACGGGCGGTCGGCGGATGGGCTGGAATCGCAGCGCAGGATCAGGAGCTTTTCTTGCTTCGACTGCGCCGGTTTGGCTGTATAGCACCGGGGCGGAGGATATGGTAGCAGGCGGAGTTGGGTCATTGGGATCCAAGAGGTTGTCATATAATGAAAAGGGTGCCTTTGGAGGCGGTGGAGGAGGCGGAGGGGCCATTGTGTTCTAGATGATCATGAATGGTTGCGTCGAAGAAGGTATGTATTGTTACAAAGAATCGGCGCAAGAGCGCGATCATGCGCTTCTGCGCCAACTGTGCCTCGTCACGCGGGTACCTGAGGACCTAGCTTCAACGCCGTGAGCAGAGAGCCTGTCACATCATACCCGATTTGACACCGAAGCACTGAACTGACCTCTGCTGATTATGTAGGTTGCTCCAATGTGTGAGACCAATGTCGTTTCTGGCCTCTCATCCAGCAACTTTCCGCGGTTCTCGAGTTCGGGTAAATGGCGGTCCAAGGAAGGCATAGCTTCAAAAGCTTCCATTTTGTCGTGGAGGACAAAGGAAGGGTGCGTCACGTGGAGCTGGACTCTTGTGCGCCCCGCAACCTAATGACTTCCGCCGCCCGCGACTTGCAAGGTTAGGTTTCCCCATCATTCTCTCGCCTTCACCTTCCAATATCGACGATCGAAACTCACGATGTCGAACATTGCTAGCATGCTCAACGAATCCGAGCCGGCCGCTAAGCCGGCCGTTGAAGCTGGCGATGCTCCTGCCTGGAACGCTACTCCTTCAACAATAGGCTTCGGCTCTGTTGGGCGTATGGGGTCCGGCGCTGCTGCTGAACCCCCCAAAGATGCTGACGCTGCTGCCGCCGAGCCAACAAAAGGCGATGCCAGTGCTGCAACAAATTCCAAAGAAGACGGGCCATCAGCCGCCGTTCCAGGATCAGCCGCGAAGATAGCCAGTCGTGATGTCCCAGTCGTTATTCACGAAGAGGACATGGAGGGGCAAATCTATTCGAACGCTGCTTGGAAAGATCTCGGGATGTATGTGTCACCATTTACGAGAAACACTGCGATCTTGACTAACGATCCATCTATTCGTGCTGTGCAGCTCAGACGAAATTCACCGAGGTCTTCTATCCGAGAACTACCTGCGCCCTTCCAAGATTCAGGCCCGGTCACTGCCTCTCATGCTCAGCGACCCGCCCAAGAACATGGTCGCACAGTCACAATCCGGCACAGGAAAAACTGTCGCCTTCCTCACAGCAACTCTGTCTCGAGTGGACTTTAGTAAGCCTGAGCAACCACAGGCTCTGATCCTTGCTCCCACGCAAGAGCTGGCGGATCAGATTAGCCGAAACATTCACTCGATTGGGCGATTTGTCAAGAACCTCAAAGTTGCTCTCGCAATCCCCCGGAAGATTGCTCGAGGAGAAAATGTCAATTCCTGCATTGTTGTAGGCACTCCGGGCACTGTCTTGGATCTTGGTCGTCGCAAGCAGTTGGACTGCTCCCAGCTCAAGGTTTTGGTGCTCGACGAGGCTGACAACATGTTGGATCTAAACGGGCTGGGGGATCAGTGTCTACGTGTGAAGTTGAGGTATGCCTGCTAGCTTCACCATCTTACATCCGTTCTATACCTCCGATGGCTGACTAGTTGGGCTTTAGGATCATGCCTCCCGACGTTATCGAGAGCGTCCAGGTGTTGCTATTCTCTGCGACGTTTCCACCAAAAGTCCAGCAGTGGATTCCTAGATTTGCGCCTAATGCAAACACACTGACCTTGAAGACCAAGGAACTTACAGTGCGGGGCATCTCTCAGATGTTCGTCGATTGCCCCAACGACGACTCTCGTTACGATATCCTCTGTAAGCTGTACGGCTTGATGACTATCGGACAGTCTGTCATTTTCGTCAGGGTATGTTTCGAAATCCTGAGCAAGTAAGAACATCTTAGAATACGCAGCTGACAAGCAGATAGACTCGAAAGAGTGCCACCGAGATTCAACGACGGATGACGGAGGATGGCCACAGAGTCACGGTCCTGCATGGCGATTTCGACAGCACGGAGAGGCTTGAACTACTGGGACAGTTCCGAGCTGGGGAGACGAAAGTCCTCGTCACTACCAACGTGTTGTCGCGTGGTATCGACGTGGCAAGTGTCTCCATGGTGATCAACTACGACATTCCCACGAAACCTGGTCCTGGTGCCGATGAACCTGATGCCGAGACGTATCTGCACAGAATCGGACGAACTGGCAGATTTGGCCGTATTGGTGTCAGTATTAGCTTTGTCTTTGACCAAAAAAGTTTTGACCATTTGAATGCCATCACAACTCACTTTGGCATTGACTTGGTCAAACTACCCACAAATGACTGGGACGAGGCAGAAGAGTTGGTCAAGCAGGTCATCAAGAAGAACAGTGCCCAAGCCAGCTACGTGCCTAAAGTGGACGACAGCCAGACGGAGGCAGACGACAGCAAGCCCGAGCCAGCAGAAGCGGTCAGTCAAAACACCAGTAGCACAAAGAAGCAGGATGATAAACCCGCCGATGCAGGTTGGTAGTTCCAACCGCCGTGGCAGATGGGTGTAATGGACTTAGTGCGGTAAAGCAAATGCAATGAGTGGATGCCGGATAGGACTGTGGAGAGTTACGTATGCTCACTAAATTGGGACCTTTTGTGAAAAGAATGATGCATTACGAGATATCAACATCAGCTCCGCGAGAGTCGATCATGAATGAAAATAAACCCCTTAATTTACTTTAAGTTGTAATGCAACTGAGACATTCCACATGTACATAAAGAACTGCACATTCCGTCCTACCGAGAAAAATGGCCACCTCCGACAAGACTTTTCCCCCACGAGGTACCTAGATATGTAGTATTGTAGATAGGTAGGTACCTATGTAGGTAGGTACTTTACCTGACGAGATGGTATTATGAGCCTAGACAGGGGTCTTTTTGTACGGTCCCTCCAACGGAGAGGCACATAGGTACACACCTAGATATGTACCTATACGGTACTGGCGGGCGATTCCCCCTACCGAATCGCCCGCCAGTACGGAGTACGTACCTACCTAGGTGGTTGTATTCCGTACAGAGTACGTGCCTGCTGAAGTGGATCCCGAAAGGGGTCTCGAAAGCGATTGGTCAGCGTCAGAGTCAGGTGGAGATTTGTCGTGCAACAACAATTTAAGACGGCCTTTCGAGATTTTAATTCTGCCTCTTCTGTACCAAAAATAAACAGTGGCGACCATGTACAATTTGGATGATGAGATCTCGACTCGGTACCACAACTACTCAAAGACAGGCGTCAGAGATCGATGGCAAAACAACACGGCAACAGACCGGGTAGCTCGAAGCACTGCGCGTCAACTTGATGCGCGTTAACAGATTTGAGCCGATCGAGAAGGCGGCTTCAGAGCTCGTCTAATCCTCAGACACGTCACACAAGAGCCTGAACTCTGTAGGGCTATCTTTACAGGATAAGTCACTCTCACAGAACTCTCCGACCCAACTTCCTACATACATTGATACATCTGTGTGGGCGGCATGATGCATCTGCTCCTATTCCACTCGCGGACAGTATCATCATCATCATTTGGAGTACCTCGCATTCGTCGGCAAGTAATTGACACTACATTGACTGCAATTCACTTATTAATATAGACATGAAGAAGCTGGCTGCTCATCCTCATCTCTCAGCCAATGTACTTACTACTGTCAATTACCACCGACCAATGCGAGGCACTCCAGATGATGATACATACTGATATGTACACACTGTCCGCGCACTAGGACTAGGAGCAGATGCCGCTCACACAGGTGTAGGAAGTTGGGTCGGGAAGTCCTATGGAAGTGACTCATCCGGTAAAGATCGCTCTACAGACTCTTGTGTCCGAACTTCCGGATGAGCTCTGATGCCGCCTTCTCGATGGGCTAGTATCTCATGAACATCAAAGCTGGGAATCAGCTCACGTTGGCGCGCAGTACTTTTAGCTGCCCGGCCTGCTGCCGTGTTATTCTGCCATCGATCTCTGACGCCTGTCTTTGACTCAGGTAGCTGTAACTTGTTATACCGAGTCAAGATCTCATCATCAAGATATCTTCGCCACTGTTATTTTTTTGGAGTAAGAAAGCGTCGATGCAGCAACTCTACCTTTTCATTGCCTCTATTAACGAGAAATACGAGTAACAGCTGTTCATGACTAACTGCGGTTGCACGGAAGCCGCAAATTTTGTTTCAACAGACACAGCTACTAGAGATGGCGGCTCCAACAGCTGCACTGCGATATGTGAAAAGACGAGACGGCATCTCAGAAGCTCACGCAAGCGCTGCTAGGAGTATCGACATCAAAGTGGAACTCTGTCTCGCCCGCTGGCATACAGCGAGAAATGTCTGACCGAGGAGGCATGATAGCCGCACAGGTAAATCAGACATGAACTTTCTTGAAGTTATGTCTACTCGGATAGTTTGACCTTCAGGCCAAAGTTCAGCTTGCTTTAAGTAAAACATGATGCAAGAAACCCATGCCTACCGTTACTTATGGTCCGGATGTACTGTGATGATACATTATACCTTTCCTGAGATGATGAATTATAGAAAGGTAGGTATAATGCAATGACAAGCAATGCATGCGTAATGCTGCGGTCGCAATTGAGTAGAAAAGTTACCTGTGCAGTCCCCTGAGTCACGCGATTCTTTTGGAGGTCAAGAGTCTGAATATTAATTCAGACGTTGTAGAGCTATCCAGCGTTGAAATATCATACAGACAGAGATTGGTGATAAGCATCTTGCACCGGCGGCGATATTGCGGTGCTCATACCTCCACGGATCAATTCTTGTGTCGAAAACCGTCTCTCACCGTTCGAGCATTACATTGCGGCGGAAAACCTAACGGGCGATGGTGTCCCTCAAAAACCATGTAGGTACATACGGAGTACGTAGGTATGTACATATGTACATACCTAGGAGTATGTACATACATACTCCGTAGATCGACCTGTTTCCTCCCCTCCGACGCCATGGATGCTAGGGAGCCTGGTTCCCCAAGAACTCGCGGGCCGCAAGTCACGTCACCGCAAATTGGGTCACCGTTCATGCAAGCTTCATGCAAAGCGGGCGATGGGATGGATCATGAGGGGGGACACGGAGCAGCGGAACAAAGCATACGGAGTAGGTACTGGTATGTAGTATGTATAATGTAGGTATGTACATGCATACGAATCATACAAGCACAGCCTACAGGTCTCTATTTTAGTGCCGATGACGTGGAAGTTCATGCTGAAGGAAGGTGTTAAAAAAATAAGGGTCCCGAATCCCGATCGTAAGGATTCAGCACAAGTGCAAAGACAGAGCGGTGGCATAATGTGGAGGGCCCATCCTTCTTTGGGCTGGTGTTATACTCCGTAAAGCAAAACGTCAACGTCCGGTTGTGAGGCTATGCGACGACTTCTTTCGGCATGTGGCAGCATTGGGCTTTGAGTCCGGTGCGAGCAATGCATGACAGGAAGGAAAAGCAAAAAAAGGGAACCAAGGGGGTCGAAAGAGGGAAAGGAGGGAAGAAGAAAAAGGAAATTGGGAATATACCTAGGTACCTACATATACCTAGTAGAGGACCACGTGGGAATGTGCTGGGAGACGAGAAACACCAGAGACACAGCATGTGATTGCAGCGTGAACGGTGAGAATGAGATACATAAGGTACCTAGGTAGGTATGCGTATGTACGGTTACCTACTCCGTAAATACATAGATACATACATACAGTATACTAGACAGCATATGCATGCGATGCGGCAGCCGACGCCGGCCGGAGTGAAGCAAACTTTCCTGATTTGAACTTGTCGGCGGCAACGGGGCCAGTAAAGCCATCTGCTTCAAGCTTATTAACGTGGCTGAGAGTCTGTGAAGTTACATGTATGTATAATGTATGTATAATGCATGTACTTAGCTGGAAGGCATTTCCAGAAATTAATTACAGTTACTCGTGATTTCTAGCAATTTATCCGATCCAAAGAGAATGAATTTCTGAAGTTGTGCTTGTTTTGCAGTGCAGGCCTCGGCGACGGGATCGTCCGGGGGTGGCTTGGCGGGATACAGTACAATCGTGGCTTCTCAGTGCCCACCTGCCACCTGCCAGCCACTGCCATGCCAGCCGCTGACGAGACGGGCAAATTTGCACAAATTGCGAATCGGCAGATGCCCAAGCCCCAAGGGCTTCTAAGTTCTCATCCACTGTCATTGCTCCGCACGGACCATTCAGCGAGCGAGCCGAGAGAACATGGGGGGAGGAAGAAGAGGGTCACAATGCAGGCATCGAGGCCTAACCCGCACCGTAGCGGTCACTTCGAGTTGAACTTGCCCCCGCTTTGTTGAATCATTGGCCGGGGCGTTAGAGATTCATTGCACGATTGAACGTGTCATGAGGGTTCTCTGAGAGTCTTGCTTTCGTCCGTCATTGATCGGGCAGCAGGATAGGCAGGTGAGTTGCTGAGTTGTCGTCGGCTTATCTTCAAGCACGCATTCAACACCATCACCACTACGGTTTTTTTCAGAGTCAACGTGGACTCCACCTGACCTGAGACTCGGGACGCTAGGCCATGGTCTGTCTCGTCAAGTCAGAGCGTGGCTAGGTAGTTAGCCGTTGGGGGCAGATGGATTTGGGGTAGAACTGGCACTAACAGGAACAAAGCCTGAACAGTGAAGCGCCTTGCTCTCCCGAGTCCCGACCAGCGACAACTCACGATGGTCAGACTCAGGAGTCCAAGGACCATCAAACATTCGGGGTTCGTCGGGTTCACCCGGCCGACGAGACTCGAGTACCTAATTACCGTTGACACAATCTCACAGATCCGCTGCCCATTCAGCCTCGCCATCTGCTCGCGGCAACAGCCAGTCGGATCACGCCTGAGACGATGGCATCTAATCTCCACGGTCGCTATCGTCATGGAATTAAGCGTGCTATCGTCAGGATGGGTCCAGTTACCTAGGCAGCTACGTAGTAGATTCGCGTGGCCCATGTCCAACGGCGGACAAGGGGACCGGACGAGAGAGCGGTCTGGCGGCGGTCAAACGTCTGGTTCGAGGAATCGAGTGACCGCAGCCGACTCGCACTGCCAGGCTGGTTTTTTCTAGATTATCATTTCCATCCGGGACTGAGAGAAAATACATACTTTGAACTCTTACATCTCTAACCATTCAACGATTTACACACGTCACGCTATTGTCAACCAAACCAGTGTTTGTTTAGTTGCTACTTACTGTTCCGTTTGCATTGCTACCACTGTCACCCATCCACCCCTCCATAGGGAATCACCGAGTTACTTGCGTGTGGGCTGCATCTTGCATTAAACCCATCTTCTCTTGTACGACCTTCTTGTTCGCCAAACTCCGGAATAAACGCCCAAATTTCTCCGAAGAAAGCGCCCATTTGGCCGGCCTGATTTGCTTGTTGCTGCGTCTACCCGACGAAGCCAAGACACAAAGCGATACCTACTCCGTCGCCCCATTTACACGTTGTTACCATCTGCGGCCCTGAGTGATACAGTAGCCCGCATGTCGGCCGATATTATAACGACGGCACAGCCCGCCCTCCCTCTGGAGGAGCCCCTCAACCTCGAGGGACCACAGGACACACAGACAGTATGAGTTATATCCCCGCGGTTTCGTATTGTCCGTACAGGACAAACATCGGTCATTCCAATGTCCAGTTCTCTGATTTCTCACACATCCAGTACTTCCAGCAGTCTGAGTCCGAAGTAGAAGACGAGGTAGCCGACGAGGTAGAAGGCGAGGATGTGGATCAACATCAAGGTAGGCCACTGAAGCAGTCTGTGCTCCATACTTACTATGTTGTGTGCATGAATTTTTACTACAATCGCCAGTACATAATGATGGGAAAACTAACACACCTTTCCAGATGATGAAGACCTTGACCATGAAAATGTAGCCGCAGAGCCGGCGATCAAAAACACTACGCCTGGAACCCCTGGGACCCCCATCTCAAGGTCTCGAGCCTCGACCAAGGGAGACTCACCAAGGAAGGCCTCAGAGAAGAAAAGCAAGAAGAAGTCTCCCAAGAAAGGAAAGGGCAAGGAGACCGACAAGGCAATGGATACCCCCGCAAATGAGACCACGATTCATGAGCATAATGACAAATCTACGACATCACCCACGAAAAATAACAAAAAAGCAAAGAAGGGGAAGAAGGGCAAGGAGGCCTCAGATGATCATCACGCAGCTGCCGCAGCGATGCCAATTCCTGAAAAGGCAGATGCGCAGCCTGAGCCCGAGGCTGTAGCCGAGGAAGCCAGGCCAGAGGAACCTGAGACGCCGTCGGAGCAGAGTCCCGCCTCCGAGCCTGTAGCGAACGAGGCTGTCGACGCCGCTCCAGTAGTTGCCACACCTGAAGAGGAAGTCAAGGTCGACGCAGCTCCCGCAGAGCAGGATGAGGCCTCAGCTACTGAGCCTACCACCGAAGCCAAGCCAGAAGAATCTGCAGTAGTGGACACTCACGTTGACGATGGCAAGGTCGAAAATGTCTCCTCTAGCGACGTCAAAGTTGAGGAGGTGCCCGTAGCTGAGACCAAACCTGAGGCTGACGCGACGGAGACTACCAACGTTCAAGAGGGCGAGGCCGGAACAGCTGCAGCCGAAGCAGTCTCAGCGGACGCCCAGCCGGATGATGCGACCAACGTGGAGGATGAGGGTGCTGTGATCAGTGGCCAGGTCGAGGCTGCTTCTGTTGAGCCATCAGTCGAAGTTCCAGTCGAGCCCGCCGCTTGTGAGCCGACCGTTACGGATGAGGTTGAGGTTGCTCCTGTGGATGCAGCAGCTGAAGTCGTCGAAGCGGCCGGTGAGCCATCCACCATAGAGGAGACCGAGTCTGCTCCTGCGGAACCAACAGCCGAAGTCGTCGAGGCCGCCAGTGAGCCTTCCACCACGGAGGAGCCGACAAAAGAAACACCAGTTGAGGCCCCGACCGCTGAGGTTTCTTCCGAGGGAACCACAGAAAGCCAGCCTGAAGCAAATATCGACGCATCTGCTGAAGAGGCATCCAAGGAAATAGCCACTGAGGAAGTCACTGAGCCGACAGCCGATTTGGCCACCACGGGACCTGAGCCCACCGAAGAAGCACCCGTTGATGAGGTCGCGACGGAGGCCCTTACCACCGAGGAAGCCGAGTCCATGGCAGAGCCTGTGCAGCAGCAGCCCGCCGCAGAGGATGATGCGCTTGAACAAGCTGTGGCTTCGGAAGACAAGCCCTCAGAGATCGTCGAGGAAGTCAAGGCTACTGCCGGCGTAGAAGAAGGAACGGCTGCGGAAGTCAAATCTGATGAATCACCAGCCTTTGAGTCTGACCCAGTGCAGGAGAATCAACATGAGGAGCTCTCTCAGGAAACACCCGCCGATGACGCTGTAGCTGTTACTGAGACTGAAACTGAGTCTGCTCCCGTTGCCGATGAGTCTGCTCCCGTTGCCGATGAGTCTGCTCCCGCTGCCGATGAGTCTGCTCCCGTTGCCGATGAGTCTGCTCCCGCTGCCGATGAGTCTGCCCCCGCTGTCGATGAGACTACTCCCGCTGTCGACGAGTCTGTTGCTGTGCCGGAACCAGCTGAAGAGAAGCCAGCCGAGTCTGAGAGCCAGGACCTTCCAGCTGAAGCCGCAGCCGAAGAACCTAGTGCTGTGCCAAATGTCGAAGACACGCCCCAGGAATCAGCTAAAGAAGACACTGCTGCTATAGTCGCCGAGCCTTCGCAAGAAGACCAAGTCGAGAGCCAGGATGCGGAGGCATCGCAGGAGACATCTTCTGAGGACAAGCCTGTCGAGCCTGTCGCTACCTTGGAAGCGCAAGACACAAGCGATACGATTCTGGAGTCTGCTCCGGCGGTGACTGAAGAGATAACAGCTGCAGAAGAAGTCCCCGTGTCGGGAGTTTCAACAGAGGCGGCAGCTGATGAGACCAAGGAGGAGTCGGCTCCTGCCACTGCGGTTGAGCCTGAAGCTTCAGCCCCCGAGACAGACATCAAGGTGACTGAGCCTGCGCCCGAGACGACTGAGTCTGTTCCCGAGATGACTGAGTCTGCGCCCGAGACCAAGGAAGTGCCCACAGAAGACTCGCCGGCTGCAATTGAGCCTGTGGCTTCTGATGCAGAGGCAAATATTGCCAAGGCTGTCGCCGAGTCTGACACTCCGGAAACTTCTGTTGAACAAGCGGCGGGTGATTCTGGGGTGCCGGCAACAATCGCTGAAGAGATTGAAGCACAGCCTGAGGAGCACCCAGCTGTCGTCACAGATAACGCAGAGACCAGCACTTTCGTCGAAGTCGAGACCACGGAGCCGGCCAGCGCTACCGAAGAGACATCCCCAGAGCAAAGTCTACCAGAGACTGAGACGGCAGATGCACAGCCTGAGATCAGCAAGACCGAGGACGGCACCTCAGAGCCCAACTTTGAAGAGCCTGTGCACAGTCCTTCCTCTCCTAAGCAGGTTCACTTTGCTGAAAAGGAGGAGGTCATTGCTGCACCGTCAACCCAAAATCAAGACAGCACCCCCGTCGCAGCCTCCGAGCCGACAGATAACAGCACGGATATCCCACAAACCGAAGCAGCGAACGAACCCGTCCCTGCGCAACCTGAAGAGTCCATCACCACCGAGGAAACCGTCGCTGAGACTGCTCCTGAGCCCGAGACTGAAGAACAAGCAGTAACGGAGTCGCCAGCTGTGGAGGATTCTAAGACTGAGATTGATGGTCCCGCTGCGTTTGAGCCTACTACCAGCGAAGCAGAAAAGGAGAATGCCGTCGCAGCTGAGTCTGGAGAGACTGATGCACCTACTAGCGACGTTCTTGTTGCGGCTTCTGAGGATACGGCTGGCGCGGAGACTGTATCACCTGCTGTCGTCGAGGCAGACGCCGCCACAGAGGAGGCCGTTTCAGCATCACCAGAAGAGACTGATTCTGCCCCTGTTCTGGAAGCTGCCAACCCCATTACTGAGGATTCATCCGCGAACGAAGAGTCCGCTGCACCACATACACTCGAAGAGGCTGAATCCAAGGAAACTGTCCAGGCTGATGCCGAGTTCAGTCCCGAGAAGGAGACTTCTCTTACCGCTGAAGCGCACAATGTCGACGTCCAGGACGCACCTCTTGCTGATGGCACCGACACAGCGGAGGAAACTCCCGCACCAGAAGAGGCTACCATCGATGAGCCTGCCCCTGCGGACGCGGAGGTCGAGCAACCGGTTGACGCAGCTGCGGTTGATGTTGTGGAGCGCAGTGTTGAGCCTGAAGCTGAAACCGTGACTGAAGCGGCCATTGAAGCCGAGCCTGTTGTTGAAGCCGAAGCCGAAGCTGTTACTGAGGTTGAAGCCGTCACCGAGGTCGAAGCTGAGCCTGTTATTGAAGCCGAAGCTGAAGCCGTCACTGAAGCCAACACTGAGGTTGAAGCCGAGCCTGTTGTTGAAGCCGAAGCTAAAGTCGTTACTGAGGTTGAAGCAGAGCCTGTTGTTGAAGCCGAAGCTGAAGCCGTCACTGAAGCCGACACTGAGGTTGAAGCCGAGCCTGTTGTTGAAGCCGAAGCTGAAGTCGTTGCTGAGGTCGAAGCGGAGTCTATTGCTGAGACCGGAGCTGTGGCTGAGCCTGAGTCAGTTACTGAAGCTGAAGTCGAAACTGAGCCCGCTGCAGCCGAGCCTGCAGCCGAACAGGCTACTGAAGTCGATGCTGAAGCTCAACTTGTTCCTGAAGTGGAGCCCGAGGCTGATGCAGTCGTTGAAGCTGATGTTGAACCCGAATTTGTTCCTGACGCTGATGCTGAACTCGAGCCAATTGAGCCTGAGGCGATCACTGAAGCCGAAGCGGAAGCCGTGGCTGAGGTCGAGCCTATTGCTGAAGTAGAGTCCGAAGTCAAGACAGTTACTGAAGCCGAAGCCGAGCCTACTGCTGAAGCTGAGGCTGAGGCTGAAGCTGAACCCGTCGTTGAAGCCGATGTTGAAGATAAACCTGCGCCAGAAGTAGAGCCCGAAGCTCAACCTATTGCGGAAGTCGAGTCGATTGAGCCTGAGATAGTCACTGAAGCCGAAGCCGAGCCCGAACCTGAAGTCGTGCCTGAAGCTGAGGCAGTTGCGGAAGTCGACCCGGCAGAAGAGGCCACCGCTGTTGCTGAAGATGTAACGCCTCCTGCAGTCGAGCAATCTGAAGAAGTGGTCAAAAAGTCTGCAGATGCTTCCAAGGACGAAACAGAGGACGAGCCTTCCAAGCATACTGGGGCTGCCATTGCTGCTGGTGTCGCCGTTGCGGGTGGAGCAGCATTGGCGGCTGCTCACCTGTCTCAGGACAAGCCAGAAGGTCCCAAGGAAACGTCCAGTCGAGAACTTCCAGCCGAGTCCAAGGCTACGGAGGAGGAGGAAGGAAAGGATACTCTTGGGCCTATCCCCAGTGAGGAAAAGGTGACCAAGTCAAAGAAAGGTAAGGAACTGCTTTCTTTTTCTGATACCCCCAGTGCCTTTTTGAAAGTTATGCGAAACACCTGTTTGCAGACAGATGGGGACATCGTCGTTGCGGAGTCGAATGACTTTGGCGATGTCGAACCTGCCGTTAGCAACGAGAATGAGGACACTGGAACGAGCGCAACCGAGACGGTGGGAGCTGTCTCGGAGCCTGCGCAGGAGTCAGTGGATGTGCCTATGGTCGAGAATGCAAAATCTGTTGCGGTCTCGCCCGATCAGACAGTCTTTGCTGCCATGGCTGCTGAAGATGATCATACAGACGTCCCTCCGCAGGTCTCGATGCTAGGATCTAGTGAAGATGGACATGCTGAAGCTTCATCCGCCCCGTCGTCATCCTCTACGGCGGATATCGAGGTTCTCGCACATGCGACTATGGCAGACAAGACTCCGGCGGCGCTTGAAGGAATACCGATTCTTGCCGGTAAAACCCTCAACGACAAGCAGGCTGGTCTTGATGCTGTGCCCGACTATAGTCAGCTCGACCACTTTTCAGATGCTCTCGAGTCTCAGACTAGCACAGACAGTTCTGCTGAATGCGCGAGTGAAGTCGTTCATGCTGCCAAAGCACCTGTCGATGCCATCAACGCTGTGTCATTACTCTCGAAAGCACACGTTAAAGATCACGAACAGCTTTCCAGACTGCCCACAGACGTCACTGTCAGTCAATCGAAGGCATCTACGGTCGCCGACTTTCATTTGTCGCAGACTGCTTTGCCCACTTCTGGAAAGCCTCCAGCTGAGCAAACCGAGAACCTTGTGGCCTCGATCAGTCAGTCCGAGGTCGGATCTCGTGCTCTGACACCCGCTGTTGTGATTCCAGATGCTGCTATGATAGAGCAACACCGCGCAGCCTCACTCAGACGCAAGCAAAAACTCATTGTCCGAGACGTTGAGGATACCTTAGCCGCCGCAGTTATCATATATGCCACGGTGGAAGCCCTGAGCCCTCCTGCCAGCCCCAGAGCTGGCAACTCCCAGGATAGCAAGGAAGGAATTTCGCCGAGGGCTGGACGTGAAACATTCAATCAGAACGCGAACCAGTTTCATACTAACTTATCTGCAGAGGAAACTTCAAGACGCCACCGAGCTCCAAGTGACGGAGAAGAGAGGCGTCGTCGACATCGCCAATCGTCTCACTCTTCCTACCAATCTGCTCGCTCCTTCGGCAGCCGAGAGGAAGAGGAGCTTCGAGACAGTAAACGCCGTTCTTCCCATGGATCTCAAGGCCGCAGCCATCGCCCTGCTAGTGCTGAGGATGCCGTTCCCAAGACGCCGCCAAGGACGCCTAGAAGACATGATAGCAGCTTCTCTGGAGAAAGCGCTGGAAGTGCTGGTAAGAAGAAGCATCGTACGCCTGACGAGCAAGCCGAGCATGAACGATCCGAAAGATCCGGCAAGTCTGAACGCTCCGCACCAAAAGCGCACAGGAGTCGTGAGACAGATTCCCCTACGGATAGCAAAAGCCACCATCGCTCTTCTCGTCGAACCAGCCATTCTAGCCAGAAGAAATCCGAACGGGTCTCCTCTTCACATGAAACGGAAAAGAGATTCTTCGATGTCAAGAACGCCGAGGGCATTGTGGGTAGTGGTATGGCACCACAAATCGCTGGAGAGACCACGATAGAGGTTCCCGTTGAGGCGTCCCCAGGCAGTACTCGATCCAGGCATGGCCTCAGACGAACCTCGACCAATCATTCCCGAGCTACTTCTCACAAGAGCGGCGGAACTGCTGAAGATGGGAAGAAAGGTTCGGAGGATAAGGCTCGCAAAGCCCGGCAGGATGAGCGAAACAAGAAATCGCGTGAGGAGGAGCAGAAGCCCTCTGGTATTAGAGGAATCTTCAGGAGGATATTTGGTTAAATTTGTGTCTTGTTGCTTTTTGACGTCATGTTTTTTCAATTTTTGCTTTGTGGGCTATCATGTTTTGTATGATGCCCATGCATTTGTGGCTGGTTGCAGTTGGAGATTGTGCTTTTGGCTGATACCAGTATGAGTTTTGATGTTACGTTTATGATGGAATGAATTGGATCTAGTTAATTGAACCGAATAAGCCTCAACTCATGAACTCGTGTGCGACAGCGGAGAAACTCGAATACAACTCTGTTTGATCACGGAGAGAGTGCCGTCTGAAGTTCTGAACTGTACCTGTAGAATCTTGGACCCATCACGTGCAGACAAGCGTGACGAGCATCTCCACTCTCAATGCTTATCGATTGCACATTCCCACAATCCAACTGAAGAGCCCTAATTGAGCGGTCAAAGTGGGCTATCAACCAAATCCTTTTTCCCTTGCAACCGACTCCATTCCCGCATACCAAATTTGCAAAAGGCGCAGGATTCGACCTCTTTGCGTTCTTCTAAGAAATCCCAATTCACGTACTCGAACCTTTGTAAAAGATGGCTCCTCAGACTGTATGTACTCGACTCCGCACGCGCTTGGGTGTTGGGGGTGGCTGGCTGTAGGCATTTGAGAATGGAGAAAAGTCAAGAGACGATAGCGCCACGAGTGCATTGTGCCTTGAAAGAAAGAGGAGAAAAATGATGGGAGAAAACACGGGGAAAAGGGAAATGCGGCTGGCTAATTCCTCATGTCCTTACAGAAGAAGTCGGGCAAGGCCCAGAAGCAGACCAAGAAGGTACGTCTCCCGAACCCTCGCACGAATAAGACAAGTCAATATTGACAACAGTGGTAGTTCATCATCAACGCCCAGCAGGCCGCCACTGACAAGATCTTCGACATCTCTGCCTTTGAGAAGTTCCTTCAGGACACCATCAAGGTTGAGGGCCGCACCAACAACCTCGGCGACAACGTCGTTATTCAGCAGCAGGGCGAGGGCAAGATTGAGATCATTGCCCACAATGAGCTGTCTGGTCGCTACCTCAAGTACCTGTGCGTATTCCCCATATGGCCACTTGCAGTGGTTGTCTTTGCCATCAATATTTACTGACCGGGGCATGTCTTATGTAGGACCAAGAAGTTCCTCAAGAAGCAGCAGCTGCGTGACTGGCTCCGTGTCGTGTCCACCTCGCGTGGCGTCTACGAGCTCAAGTTCTTCAACGTTGTCGATGACGAGGTTGAGGATGATGACGAGTAAATTGGGTCCGCTTCGTTGCGTATCCAGCCTTCTGACGAGGCCGGGAGTATCTGTGGCCGGGAGCGAGAATGGCACTTGGATCGGTGTTGGGATGGATAATATGATGGGATTTGGTTGTGTTCATCTAAACGGCTATGACTATCGTATTCTTCAATAACACCATCCATGTGTATGCATGCTTTGATTCGCCGCTGCCGTCCGCTGTGAAAGTAACAAGATGTTTCCGAAACAATCTCAGCCATGGCCTTTCTCCGATGCCACCTCTTTTTCTGCTTCATGCCGTGAGTCACGGCCCACGGGTTGGAAGACTGCCTATTCAAGGTCGATACCAGCTGTCGCATCCTTCAGTACCATCCGGCCTGTTGCCTATGCCACGATTGCCATTACCCCAAGTCTTCTTCTCTGGCCGACGAACATGTGGATGCCGCGTTCAAAGTCGGGCAGTTGACTCATGACGCGAACCGTCGAAACCATTCTTCGTCTTTCAACGCAATCTAAACGTACATGATAGCGCCCATGCCTCCAACCATGCCTATATACCACACCACACACGCTGACCTACCATCTTGCAGAAGACGTGTAGAAACAAAATCCAGAAACAACACGACCCTAGTCTACATGCTGTACAAAACCGTAAAGATAACCCCAAATGACAGAGCATTTCATGCAATTTTATATACAATAGGAAAAAATGAAGAGAGGAAAAACTCACCTCTGTCCAGCCGCATGTGCATTCCCATCTCTCAAGGCAACCCCCTCATAACCCCCTCAAAGACCAACAAAGCCATCGCATTCGCAGGAAAAGCCCTCAAGAAGCACGGCAAAAACCCTCTCCAGTACCCTCTCCACCCGCTCTCCCTCCACACCTCGACAGCCGCGTCCCTCCACCGCGGAAACCTGCGCTGGCCATCACCCAAACCCCCACCCAACGGATCCGTCATGATGCGCTGCTTGACCAAATCACTCGGATAGCTGGTCAGCCAGAAAATCTGGGCGCTCAGGCCTCCGGCCCAGAAATTGATAGCCGGCGCACTCATATTAGTCTTGTGCCTCATCCACCGCGACAGAACATCGTAGCTACCCCACCAGAACAAGAACAGAGATCGGAATATCATAGTCGCGCCTAGGCCGTGGTAAATGCCCCGCACACCATGATGTGTGTATATCTTCCGCACACAGTCCACGGGTCCCGAGTACCGCCGCTGAGACTTATCAGCAGCGTACTGGATCTGCAGACGCGCCTTTATGTGTTCGACGGGAGCGGCGAAGAAGCTCACGGTGATGCCTGCAAAGATGCCTGCTATCCCGTGGCCTAATGGCGGGAGGTACGTAAGCTGTGAGGATGACGAGGGGGAGAAGAGGGCTCGGAAGCCTAGGCCTGCGGAACCGTCGCCGAGGCCGGATGTCCAGTTGGGTACGTGGAAGACGTGCTGGGCTATGAGGCGGCGGTATATAGAGAGGGAGCCCAGCATGATGGAGTCCATGAACATCCAGCCGACGAGGGGGGGCGTGGCGCCTTTGTAGAGGCCTCTGACGCCTTCGTTTTTGAGCGTCTGGGTGACGCATGCGAGGGGGCCGGTGAATTGGCCTTTGTTGGTGGTTTGTAGACGGACCTTGATCGTGTCGAAAGGGTGGCCGACTATATGCAGGCAGGAGATGGGTTAGTGTTTCTCTTGCATCTAATCTGGGCTTTCCTGTTCCATTCTCTGGTCGAGACAATGATATTAGAGAAACGCACCGCTTAGCTTGGCCAGGCCGCTAAAGACTCCGGATACAAAGCCTCGGTAGTCCCGGATTGAAGATGGCTCATCAATTGCCGGGACTTCTGGCAGAGCGGTGTCGGTGGCGGCGGGTGTATGCATCGTGAGCGAAGCCATAATCTCGATGACTTAAACGAGGACATGGAGCACAGCGGGCGATGATGCAGGATGGGGCGTCCTGATGGGAAGATTTCTCGAGACCGAATTATTGTGCTGCGACTTCATTGCCCATGATGATGTGCAGAGGCGATGAAGATGGTTCAGGCACAGCTCGAGAAGTTTGCGTGAAGCGGAAGTGCAGGAAGGATGTCGGAAGGGGTGGGCCACTGGGCCGCCTTTGCATGCCTTTGCATGAGCTCATCTCGAGGGATCTGATCTGGATCTAAGATGGAGCGGAGACGTTCTCGTCTACGGGTCTTGGTGTTTTTGACGGCAATCAGCCAATCAGGGTGTCTGCCACAGACGCGGCAGTGGGTTCGCCGAGTGTGCGAGTCACTGACTCCTGAGTCCTGCGACATACAGGCAGCTAGGTAGGAATAAATTATAATCACAACGACGGCATCGTCCGCATTTGTCTTGTTCACTTATTCGCGAATTTTCGGGACCATATGGCTAATCGAGGAAATGCGATCACCGCAGCCACGTGGCGGTATCCGTGCGCGGACACGCGCCAAGTTCCAACACGAAACGTCACACGAAACCGCTCCACCCAAAGATCTTGGAGAAAGCACATGGAGCGTTCATCAGCATTTTAGCAAAGTAATGTGTACAGTGTAGCTACTGCAGGGACCCGTCCTGCGGTGAACGTTGAAAATGGTTGCTGTCGAGTCCTGTGTGGCTGGAGATGGGTTTACAACTTTACATCGTCCATTGATGAGACGCCGCCAGCCATAACTCAGATGACCGAGGACAATCGCAACTCAGCACGGCGCCTGTCAAGAGCCACCTCGAGTGAATGTATTTCCCGATATTTTTGACGCGGGCGTCGAGACGGTGCTATAAAAGTTGCTTATGTACACAGCATCCCGCGCCGTGGACCGTAAGTTGTAACCTGACGAAGGCATCCTGTCGTGCCCACACACCACCCTGCACGTGAGTGTTATGTCGATCTATGTATGTATGTATGTGTTTAATGCGACACAGTGTTCATGTCCACGAAAACGGCCCAAGTGCCGTTGTGACTTGTCCAACAAGATACTGAACTCGAGGCAACATACCGACCTCTGCCTCGGTGAGCCATCACACCGGGTTTCGGAGAAGTAGTGCATAATGCTCCAACTGGGCAAGCCAAGCATATGAAAGTGCTCTGCCGCTGATAATGAACTGACACTATCAACATGATCATCATGTAATTACCTGTTCTTCAGTCTTATCCTCTTCACATTCCCATGGTACATATGTACAGTACATATTGTACATACATTGGGTACATACCTCGCACGGGCGCCATACTGGCCCGTCCCGCCACTAAACGCCACAGCCGATCATCCGCCCCACACCAACCCTAATTTGATCCCGGAAATTTTCATCAGGATACGGAGTAGTTGCCGGGACGACTAGACGACTCCGCGTCTTCCGGAGAAAGCGTGTAGAGATCTCGCGAACTCCTGTCAGAAGGCAATCGCGTCGCGGAGCCTCGGACTTCCTTGGCACATGGAACACCGCAATCCTACTCTGTACCCTTCTCCCAGAACTTAGAAGTCCAGCCTACTTGGCGCGAGGGCCAAGGCGCACAGCCATGACGCAGCGCCCTTCTTGGCGAGCCACACTCGTGTCGTTGCTGCTGGTCTGCGCAGCCTCAGCCCAGAACGCAGCAGCACTCGAACCAGTCCCTGACTTTGTCACCAAATACGGTACGGGAGCACGAGACGCACTCTTAGAATACTCCCGGAGACACTTGATATGTCTTTATTAGCTTGATATGTGTGTGTAGTAGCGCGCCATGGGATCAAAAGAGCTGACGCCCCCCCTCTCTCTTCTTCCACAGCCCCCTTGGTATGGCTTCACTCTCTCGACCCCTTCCGGCCGTCCGACTTGCTCACCCACGTCCGCCACACGACCCCCACGATTGACCAAGTCCCCGTGCCAAATCTGCCGTCTCTGACGCTTGATAATCTCGCGCTGCTCAACGGGCTCAACGGGCTCAACGGGACTGTGGCTCTCACGTCCAAAGACGATGTCACGACTTTGCCGTCCTGGCTAATGGGTGATGTGCCGGACGAGACGGGCAGGACGGCCAATGCGACTGCCTGTGTCGTGATTCTTGTGGACAAGGGCCAGCACGAGGTGGATGCCTTTTATTTCTACTTTTACTCGTACGACCGGGGGGCCAATTTGACGCAGGTCGTGGAGCCGCTGAATCGTCTGGTTGAGGATACGCAGCATGGGGTTCCTTTTGGGGATCATGTTGGGGATTGGCAAGTTCTCCTCATCTTGGCCTTCATTCTTTTACATCTTGGCCTTGTGTTTTTGACTTGACTTCCACTAACATCTCTCCAGGGAACACAACATGGTGCGCTTCCACCAAGGCAAGCCCACCGGCATCTACTACAGCCAGCACGAAGACGGCGCGGCGTACTCCTGGGCCGATGCCAAACTCTCCCTCCAGGACGAGCGCGTGAGTAGACCTCTCGCCTCTCGCATTGCCCATTCGTACCAACTGCCAATCCTGGGCGTCGTTCTAACTTCTAACCGGCTCTTCTTCTTCTTGATCAGCCCCTCGTGTTCAGTGCCTATGGCTCGCACGCGAATTACGTTTCGCACGGGTATGTCGATGCCCCTAAACCTCCTCTCCCTATCCTACTCATCATGCAATACCCTCTTCTTCCCGGAGTCTTTTCCCATTTCCCTCACTCCCTCTTTCCTTTCCTTTCCTGCACCCCCTCCACTCAAACGCACCACGATATTGACACCTCCAACACCATCCCCAGAGACCACATCCACGGCAAAGCCCTCATCGACTTTTGCGACACCGGCATCCTCTGGGACCCCGTCCTCTCAGCCTACTTCTTCCAATTCGACCCCCAGACGTCCCATCTCACGCGCCTCGTCCTCAGATCCCCCCACGACGATGCAGCCCCTACCGCTAATCTGACCTCCTTTCTCTACTTCACTGGCCTATGGGGCGATGCTGAATACCCCAAACACCATCCCCTCCAGAAGACGATCCCCTTCTTTGGCCTCAAGCGCTTCGTGTCTGGCCCGCTGGGGCCGTTGGCGAAACAACTTGTGCGGAAGGGTCTCTTCCCGGACCGGAGGGCGCGAAAGTCGTGGATTCAGTGGGCGGTGGGGGTTTTTATGACGTTTTATCCTTGCTGTGTGCGCGGGTGGAGGAAGTGGATGTCGGGGATGGTCTTGTTGGTGGTCGGACTGGGACTTATGTTGGTGTTTTGGCGTGCTGTGAGGTATCACCAGAGGAGGAGGAGGAGGAGAAGGGGATATAAGAAGTTGGGGATGATGGATATTCCGCTGAGTGATGTGGCGTGATGCGGTGTGCCTGGCGTGGTTGGCTGATGAGATTAAGATGCGAACGACCGCAATTATGTATATAATTAGATGAATACTGGAATACTGAATAAAATGCACGGAAAATGCTTAGGCCTCTGCTTTGCTCTGGCCTCCCACCACGCAGAATTCCAAAGGCTCCATGCATCCATACGCATCGCTAAATGGGATTCATCTGAGCTCAACATTATTCTGTCTGGGTACTTATTCGCCCCCTTTGGCGCACGCCGCACGTCCACCAACGTACGTATCACTGACATCTCGCAACGAAACTCAAATTATCCCATCCAGAGTCATCAAGTCATCGTAACAGGCAGAACAGCAGAAACAAATCCATAAAAAACCATGACCAAAAAAAACTAAATGCTCGCCAATTGTGTCGTGAAAAATTCTCATATATACCCACTTGTACGTCATGACATTGCACCATCACATTTATGAATCCATGTCCGCGTCATTGCTGGTTCCCATGCCAAACGTATCTATTCGTATAGTCTCTGCATTAGTGTGCCTGCCTTTATGTCTGCGTATATGTCTGCATGTGTTCTTCAGTGGGCTGTCCATACATACCTCTTTTGCGTCGTCTCTCCCCCCTCGCCGCATCCTCCGGACTCTTCGGAGTCATAGCCCTCGGCCCGGTAGGTCGTCGACTCGGCACCCCAAGCGCAGCATTGAGATTCCGATTCTCCAACTTGGGACTGCTTCCGGAGTAATGGCTCATGTAAGTCGCCGTTAGGGTTCCGTAGCCGCTTTCTGAGCTCGGCTGAGGAGCCGGGCTACCGGCGTCTTGTTGTCGGGTGGAAAGCCGGCTGGACTTGGGCGAAGTAGGGGCGCCTGGGGACTCAACAGCCTCCTTCAGTGGCTGCGGCGTATCGGCAGAGCAAGACGGTTGTCCAGGGGAGGATAAGCAGTCGTCCGTG
Organism: Claviceps aff. humidiphila group G2b; assembly: GCA_018360325.1. Lineage (NCBI taxonomy): Eukaryota > Fungi > Ascomycota > Sordariomycetes > Hypocreales > Clavicipitaceae > Claviceps > Claviceps aff. humidiphila group G2b. Next base: position 72,067 of record SRQG01000098.1, read on the forward strand.
TCTGGACCGTGAACCGATGACCCGTGGCTGAGCCGGTTTCTGTTGGGAGGTAGGCGATTGAGGCTCGTTGCGGATCCTGCCCAGTCCACGGAGCGTGGCGTCATGGGGTTAGTGTTGTAGTCTTGGGCAGACGACTCCAGTGCCGTGCGGAACCTCTCGGTCTGGCCAGGCCTGGGCTGAGGATGCTGCAGGTTGAGTGAATTCCGATGGGCCTTGTACTTTGGATCTTCTGGACCCGCGTACTGTGACAATGGTGCTGGGCCGTGAAACGACGATGGGCGGGCCTGGCCACGCGCCGCTGCTAGGCTGGGATCCGAGAAGCCCGTGTGTGGCAGCTTATCAGCATTCGCGTATGACTCGGGTTCGTAGACTTCAAGTCCGTCGTAGCATGAAAAACTTGAGCCGGTCCGCGTCGCCGGTAGGTACTCATCGTTCTTGGGCGCCTTCTTAGAAGCCCCGCCGCCACGCAACGCCTTCCCAACGCTCGAGGCTGTGGTGCCCGACCAGCGCGAGATGCGAGGAAGCCAGCCCGAAGAACTGCTCTTGCTCTTCTTGCCCTTGCCAGACCGGGGTGTGTTTTCCGCACTCAGTGGCTGTGGGTCAGCGGCCGGTGCCAGGCGTGGCGGTGTTTCCAGTGGTACAGAGCCACCACGTTGAATTTGCTCAACGCGCCTTGGAGTCTGCAGGTAGTCACCGGCGGATCTCTCTAAGCTCAGCCTCGATTCGTCATACTGATGTATCTTCACATTTTCGTCCTCATCTTCGTTTTGGCTTTCCGGCACCGGGCTGATTCTATGCTCAGAAACCCTTCGGATATCACCACCGCCAAGGGAACCTGGTCTGCCAGACCGACCGGCCGTGGCCGCTGCTGGCTGTTTGCCATTGGTGCGGTGCGAGCTACCTTCGGCTTCGTACTCCTTGTCGTCCTCGTATTGAGTCTCTGGTATAGCGTTCTCGTAAGACTGTCCTAGCCCACCCCTCGACCCAGGCTGCGCTGTCTGCATTCTGAGCACATCGACCTCGCCGAGCAAGTGCATCATCATGTCCTCGATTCGACCCAGATCGTTCGACCCTTTGTTGCTAAGGCCCTGCAATGCCCGCTTCCAAAGGTTCTTCTTTCTCATGCCATTTTCGTCAAGTGTGCCTGCGTGGGACGGGCTTTGAAATGATCGTGAGGCTGAACCGTTAGGGTACGGCCGAGGCCCATTAATAGCCTTCTGCAGCTTTTCGGTATTCTCAACGCTTGAAAAAATGACATCGTCTCCAGTGTCTTGCACGAGTTCCTTCATCTCGCGGAAAGAGTTGCGCATCTCGAGAGCGGCGTTCATGAGCAGGGCCACGATTTCCGTGTCCCGAGCGCTACGCTGCGCATCACGCACCATCAACTGCGATGGGTCAGACGACGAGCAGGAGAGAAGTGATGGAGGGGTAAATGAATGGGCAACTTACATGCTGCATCAAAGCGACGATGTCCTTGTTCTCAATCCCATCCAAGCCCGCACCAGTAGCAGCATCGTAAAAGGGAGAGGTCATGCCCCGTGACATGGCCCCGAGATGATGGCCACGGCTGTTGGACGTATAGAAGGGATCTTCGTCTTCCGCAACGACCGGACGATAGTCGACGGCTTTTCCTTTCAACCGCTGGACATCTGGGGTGCGAATGGGACCATTCGACATGTACCCCTCGTCGTACTTCTGATAGAACCCGGAGCTCATTGTGTTGAACCCAGTATCCACACCTCTCCCACCGAGCAAAGTCTCGCCAAGCTGGGGATCCGCGATAGGGCTCGTATCTTCGTAGGGGTTGGTGAGCAGGGTATCCCGCTTGCGGTCATCGGATGTGCGAACCCAGTCGTCTTCCTCCGTGTCCATCATATCATCGTTGTGATGAGCGTCGGCCATACCTGCGGCTGCTCCTAGCGCACTAGCTGAAACTCCAAGCCCGCCTCGACCAATTTTGCTTTCGTGGCTCTCGTCTTCGTAAAAAGTGTTGAAATCGTGCTGAGTAGGCGTGGCTCTACCGGACCTATCTTCATGTATGGGCTCACTGTCCAGCGGCGCCTCCATCATGGATGGATTGGTCTGTAACTCCTCGTCGATATGACCATCTCCAAGCGTTGGGCCTTGCACATCCGGGACGCGGCCTGTGGTTCCGAGCTCCGAGTTTGGTTCGAAGCCGAGCCTATCGGTGCTGTGCGTTGGGGTGTTTCGAGGCTCCCAGGCCTGATGAATCGTCCTCTCCTTAAAGGATCTGTTGCGAGCCACGCCAGCAGGTTGAAAGCCTTCTTCAGATGGGCTCTTCGTTGCTGCCTCTTGTCTACTTTCCTTTGCCGCTCTTAGAGCCGCGGCAGCCGCACCGACCGCGCCAGCAGTGATTGCTGCCTCGGATTCAATTGTCGATTGCCGCAACTTGTCTTGCGGGACCTTGATGCCATACTCGTCCACGTCGTACTCAGAATGCTCTCCGTACTGTGCAGTAGATTTGGCTCCTGATGTCGCTGATCCGTCTTCTTCAACTTCACGTACATCCGCTTCGACATCCGCCTTGACCAGGCTGCTGGGGCCGCCATTACTCCGGGACTCGGATGGCTCGTTGTATGAGAGCGTGGAGTCTCTCGCAACGTTATGGTCGTATCCGGATGCTCCGGTCACGATAGACTGGTCAAGCATCGAGCCATCAATCAACGACGCAACAGCTGATTCGACGCCAATGGCTGGATGAACAAAGTGTGGACTGGCGCCAATGCCCCGGACGGCCTGCTTCCTGGGCGTAATCTCAGACTGGTCCGCTGCGTCTGTCAGCTGGTCGTAATCATCACGGGCATCTCGTAAGGCAGGACTATCAGACTGCAAAGACCGATGCTTTCGAGCACGTTCTGGTGTCTTGTTGGGTGAAGGCATGTCCGCAGTGTTTTGCGGTAGTGGTGTTTCGCTGCCTGCCTCAGTGTAGCCAGACACACTTTGAATCGGACTGAGTCCCCTTGCAAAAGCCTGGTAAGGAACATAGCGCAGTGGTGGAGGGACATCCTGCGTGCTGAAATAGCGATTCATGAAATCATCCTCTTGCGAAGCGGCTTGATCCAGCGCCTCTCCGGAACCGCCGTACTGGTCATAGGAGGAAACAAGAATTCTGCGACCATATTCATCGTTCATATGCTCATCCACCTCCTGCTCAACGTGCTGCTCGCTTGTTCCACGCGGCAACGCTGTCAAATCACCATGCGACACGTTCGCATGTTGCATAGCCATGGCGTGTCGTGCATGGTCAATAGGTGACTTGACACCGGTGGGAGTGGAAGCACCAGAAGGCGTGGCCTCTTCACGGAGCGTTCCCAGGGTCGGCGCCACGACTTTTCCATTCGCAGAGCGCGGTCCGTCAGATTCTGCAGACAAGATTGATGTTCGAGTAAGTTCCGAAGGGTTAATGTCACTCATCAGTGGCATCGGGGGAGCCGGAGCAATGTCGTAGTCATCATCATCAATTTTATTCTCTTCTTCGTTTTCCAGAATATCCCCGTCAAACATGTTTCGGCCCAAGCTTCGGCTCCTTGTGTGCTCGGCTCTCCTCCGACGCCTATCGCGAGACTTCCTGTCAGTTGAATCAGACGTATCATTGACTAATGGTGCTTTGCCCTTGGCCAGTGCTGCTCCTGCGGCTCCGGCGGCAGCAGCTTTGAGCAAATTACTGCCTTGCTTCGCAAGAGCGTCATGTCGATGGTGAGTTTGATAATCCGCAGCGATGGAGTCATGGCTGTGACTGTGCAGCGAGGCGTCGTCATATTCGTGTCGGGCTTCTCTGTTGCGTCGTTCGTTTCGCTTTCCAGCACTCGTCACGCTTTCAGATCGCTGACCCGAAGACCGCCGGCGGTCCAAAAACGCATCTTCTCGGGAAACTGAAGTGGCTGATGAGCTGATGGATCCTCGTCGGCCCTCGCGCTTGCTCTGCTCCCGCTTGAGTGCGCTCAGCTCTGGTAGAATTAAGCGTCGGATGGCATCCTCGACGGTCTCCAGCAATTTCGGGTTGTTGATGGACGATGATTTGGAAGCACCTGAGCGGACTGAACGCGAGTCCAGGGAGCGGTGGCTCGGAGGGAGATGAGATGAGACGGTACTGGAATCCACCGCGCTAGTATTGGATTCCAGATGACTGCGATTATGTCGAGGGCGTGGGGACTGGGCGTCGTCTTTTTGCTCGCCCACTATGCTAGACTTGGTTTTATTAGAAGAATGTCGCTTCCGGTCTGTCTTGTCTTTTGATTTTTCCAGCAGGCTGGTTCGGTCTTTCGATCGCGTCTTGTTACTGCTTATTTCATCCTCCGCATTTGTAGCTGCAGCTGCAGCAGTGACGATGCTCTCTCCTCGAAATGGACTCGAAGATCTTCTCGGCTCACCTCCCGAAACAGTGCCATCTAAGAAACTATCGTGTGGGATAGCCGAGATCTCCGACGCGTTGCCTGGATGATACGATATTGACGACGGGATTAGAGGGCTGGCGGGTCGTCGGCGCCTTTGACTGCGGTCTATCTCAATGTCGATTGGATTACGCGAAATGTTGGATTCCTCCGTGGCGGACGCACACGATGTCGTACTATTAACATCCTCTCCGTGGCGCAGTTCAATCTCTCGGGACGCAATAGCTTGGTCGAGAGGTATCCGACGAGTAAGAGCTGCTTTTCGGGTGCTTTTGGATTCAGTCACTTGTATGTGGTCGCCCTTGCTCTTTCTTGACGGTGTCAATCGAACGCGGACGCTGGGCTTGCGATCTTGACCAGAACTGCTCTTTCCGCCCTCAAAATACTCGATCAGCAACGACGTCTGAGATTTATTCGCCTTGTGGCCGCGCGTGCGAATCGTGACAGGGGAGCCATCCTCGGGAATAGAGTAGGAAGATTTTTCGTCTCCCGGTTTCGAAATGTCGGTACCCAATTCGCTCGGCATCGTCGAGTCCGTTTCTGTCGGGGCTGGAAGCGGCGGCGGTTTCCTGGAGTCGAGGCCCATGGTGTCGCGTGTGTTGGGGTGTTTTTTGAAGTTAGTAACGGCGGCGCCCGTCGAGTGAGACTAAGAATGTCTTTATTTCCAATCCAATGGCGGCAAGTGGGAAGTGCTCGGTGAATGTCGGGTCGGTTTGCAATCGCCCTGCGTGATTCAAGATGTTACAAGAGCCGGGGTCGAAAAAAAAAAGCCAAGACATATGATACCCAGCAGCGACGATATGAGATGGCAAGAAACCGAACCCTGGAGAGCAAACAATCTGACTGGCAGCCAGGAGGACATGAGACAAAAGCCTGATTGCCGAAGTTCCCCGAACAGAGACAGCCAGACTCGGTCACAGGCTACAGCAACCAACAAACGATCGAGTAGCGATCGAGAAGCTGACCAGCCTTGGACCTGGCAGTCAAACAATAGGTCGGACAACAGGGAACAAAAAAAAGGAGAGGGTCGCGGAAAAGAGATGACTAGGTATGTACGGAGTAGGTACTGCGGAACGGCGAACGAAGAGGGGGAACGTGACAGCGCAAAATCGAGAGCAGGCTGCAATATGCAATGTGCGGCGTGCTGCGTGCAACACGCAATGCAAGATGCGTCCACTTTGGTACTTTGGACTTTGTAATAATAAGGCCGGGTTGGTCGGCTTGACGCCTTCCTTGTTGGACAAGCGCAGACCTGCAGTGACCACTGACGACGAGTTGCAAGTTCTTGCAACAGATTAGAGCTGCAGGCGGCTGCCGATTCGGCAACGAGGACGTCGAGAGGCGTTTCTGGTGGCCGGTGAGAAGTGAAACGACATGAAGTCAGGCAGATTTGTCCAGCCACCCGCATGTGCCTTGTAAGTTGTTGCCAAGTACATAGCGGGGCCGGGCTACATGGCGAAGACAGCTGGGCCAATCAAAGCTCGCAGACAGGCGATGCGGAGGGGGCTGGTCGGGTGCGCTAGTGTCATAATGGGCATGTGGGTGACGTCTCAGGGCATCCATGAATTTGACTCCAACTTAGCTCCAGCGAGCTCAACGGGCGGCAGAATCTCTCGTCATCCGCCGCTCATGCGTTTTCTTTTGTCCAGCCATGCAACGTTCGGATTCATTGTGGCCCAAATGTGAAGAGAAACGTGCTGTACCTCTGAACTTCTGAAGGTACCCGTTGTCACCGCAAGTCGGGAACCCGTCAAGCTCCACCGAACGCCCGGCTGCCATGGCAACCGCGACCGATTAACCGCCACGCCTTCGTCGATCCGTCGGATCATTCAGGGGTCTGCCTTGGCCGTCTTCGTCTCGAGTTCTGGGGTCACGATCGATTCATCATTCGCTGAAGCCGCCCCTGGCACGTAGGTACGTACCTAGGTACCTACATCTCGGGCCCTTTGATCCCGATTATACAACAGTGCCCAAGCGGACACACGTGGCGTCAGGTGAGATCTTCTTGCAAAAAGTCGAAATAAAGTCCGCAAGTGATAACTTGTAATATTTTTTTCTAAATCGTCCCCTGATATTCCTTCTTTAGCCAGTCAACGCTGTATTTGTACAATGACTTTGCGCCCGGGCGCAGCAGCTCTACACCGAATTCAGCGACTGGTAATGAAGGTCGCATGAACTACCTATGTACAGCACAGGCACCTATCTCACCGCGCAGGGCTTGGGACGTGCGTCACGTGCCTTAGTGTGCGTTAAGGCAACCCACCAAACCTTTACGGAGGGCAGTGTTGCAGACTCCCCTCATTTATATACTCCGTATCGGTAGCCAAACACCTCTATGAATCCTTGTGGTACCGGCGGTGCATGGAAGTCCACGTCTATGTACATACATAGATTATCTCAATGTAATTGGGAAACGCGTCATCCTCTGGGTGATTTGAATGGTCACACATTCTTCACCCTAACTACCCGCGATTGCCAAATCACGAAGAGAGGAATTTCCAGTCCTACTATTTGCATACAGGTTTGAGCTCATGTAGTTGCTCAGTTAGGTAGCTGAGACTGATTGCTAGCTATACAATAATATATGTCTCCGTGCAGGCAACAGAAGTCCAGAACCCTGTATGCACATACATACATGAGTATATGATACACCAAACATTGAACAAGGCCTCCAGCATCAATCTGGCTCAACAGCGTGGCCACCCGTGATTAAATCATGCTAATCGCGCACACATATGTGCGGTAACTAAATATCAGATATCGAAAGTAATGGCGGAAAAACTCCTCGAACGCCAAACTTCACATCGCAAGTCCTTAGCACGCTACCAACACGTGCTTCGTTTTATGGTCTCCCAAAGATCATAGTAGCGCTTCTTCGCATACTCGGTGTTCAGACCCTCCTTGTAGACCTCGTCTAAGCCCACTACGGCCCATTTCTTGGATTGGCAGCATGTGTCGGCGATGGCTGTGCGGGATACTCCGGAGGCGCCCCCATCCCGGATATACGCGATTCGTTTGCTCCCTCATGGTGATCTCCCATAGTGCCCGGTGGCTTCCTGGCGTTATATGGCGGAGGTGCCTCTCCCGATTCATTCAAGCCCTCCGTTGACCGAGTTCCCAAAGACCGTAATGGCAAGTGCGGGCGTCGTCGCCTGTGCCACTCATTGGCACCAGAGCCAGCCGCCGTTTCTTTTTGGCTATCGTGTTTCCTCATCAATATATAGGCGATGAGGAGTATAATAAATATTCCAAGGGCAGAAAGACAAGTCCACAGAATTTGCTTGCGGGCACGGGGGCCAGCTGCTTCCGCTTCGACCAAGGAGCTGCCCACGGACATGATTCGGATATTACTCGGGTCTATCCGCTTGATTTCGCGCGAGATGAGAGGTTATGGGCGAAGAAAGCTGAAGACGAGTCGGCGCGATGTTTTCTATTTTGTTTGAAAAGGTTGTTCATGGCGAGGGGGAAATCATATAAAGTGAATTTTGATCCTCAACTTATAGCTCCCCTGAGATCGAGCTGCGCAGTGAGGCAGGAGCCGCGCCTATATATATGCGCAGAGATCAAAGAATTCAACAAAGACGTCACTTCAAAGGCAGAGCGGAATCATTTCGTTTGCATGAAACCGCGAGTATTTGAACAGATTCATTGTCACGGCTCACGACACGCAGCTCCAGTGGCTAGGTCGCGAACCCTGTCGAGGGCAATGACCGATCCGAAGACGAGGTCTTATTAGCGTCATTCATGCTGCAACAGTGCGGGTCTGTTCCTGACCAACGCTGAATGACTTGCATGTGCTTTGTCTGCAGCAGGCGCGCTGCCGTCAATGGAACCCTGGCTGTGCTCGTGCATTGCATTGCCTCATCAAGCCTGAAGGCGAAGTCGACTTGTACGCGGTGACCACATGTTGGCACGTGGCATGGCGATAGAGGAAGGCGAAAAGAATGAAAAGAAGAACCTCCGGGATTGCTTCACTTGAGGCCGCACGGAGTCTGTACACAATGTCGATAGTTACGGGGGACACTATGAGTTGCTTACAAGTTACGACCTGGTATTCACGGGAATGCGAACGCCGAACGTAACCTCCTCTACTAATCCCCACATCAGGCCCACATGCACAAATACATGTCACATCGGCACATGCAACGTAGATCAGCTTCCCTTCTGCAAGCATAGCATCTCTTTCTTGATCTCGAAGAAAATTGCCACGACAAGAAAGATGCCACGCGCCATTCGAGGTAAGCCAAAATCCCATCTTCAAGGGGCCAATTTCTCTGCATTCATGCGACTGACGAACCGTCATCGGCGACCTAGGTGTGCTCGTCGAATGCGACCCGTCCATCAAGTCCATCATTGTCAACATTGACAGCGAAAACCATGACTTTATCATCGAAGACTTAGATGAGGAGAGAGTCGTTGTCAAGGAGAACATGGTGCCGTTGCTGAAGCAGAAACTCGAAGACGTGCGTGCACCAGCCCCTCCTTCCCCCATCAATAGATTGGCCGCTTTGCGTGCCGCATCTGCACCTACATTTGTTCCATTGACATACGACTACTGGAAGAATGCTAACATCGATCTGCACTATGTAGCGCCTTAAAGAAAATCTTCCGCCCATTGACGATTCAGGGTCTGATGCCTAGTGACCAGATTTTTCAACCGAAACGAACAAAGGCCAACAGAAGAACGAACGAAGAAGAATAAACAAAGAGCGAGAAAGAAGTGACAGGGAAAGAGCGAACTTTCTTCTATGCTGATTGAGCGCTTTCAACTCTGGATATATCCCCTCAGAAACGCCTCACAGAACTACCCAAAACGACATCACAGCTTCTCAAACGTAGGCTTCTTCTTGGAAAATACACCCATTATCGCCGCCGGCATATCCCCCGCCTGCAACGCCACCGAGTTCCACACAGAGGTATACCGCAACGAAGCCGCCGTCGAATTCTCCCGTCCATAATTCAAAAGCTCCTTGGTCCCCTGCACCGCCACGGGGCTCTTCTCCGCGATCCGCGTCGCCATCTCGAGCGCCGCCTCCACAGCTTTGTCCTTGTCGTCGTGGACCGCGCTCACGAAGCCCACCTGGAGGGCTTCCTTGGCGGTAAAGTCCCGCGCCGAGAGGCACACGTCCTTGACCCATGAGGTAGACCCAACGATTTTAGGAAGACGCGCGAGGGTGCCAATGTCCGCGGCCAGGCCAATGTCGACTTCCTTGACAGCGAAGCGGGTATTTTGAGCGGCGAGGCGGATGTCTGCGCAGCAAGCGATGTCGATGGCGAGGCCAAGAGAGATGGCATGTAGGACGCAAATGACGGCTAGGCATCTGTTAGTTGTTGAATGAGTGGCAGTGGCGAATATCCTCAAGGTGTCACCAGGTTTACAAGAAGAGAAAGAAATAAGAAACAAAATAAGACAACACCAACAAATAATTGACTTCACACGGCCCGAGAAAAAAAAACCCAAAGAAGAAGGGAACGAAGAACCTACGCTTCTCACACCTCTCCATCTCCGAAATACACCCCTGGAACTCCTCAATATGCCCCCTCCACCCCTTTGCCCTCCTCGCCGGATCCCCTCCCCCATCACCACCACTCATCGGCCCCTCCTCCCTCGCAGCCACAACATCCAATCCCGCCGTAAAAGCCCTCCCCCCTGCACCGCTTACCACCACGGCCCTCACGTCCTCATCCAGACTAAGCTGGCGGAAGACGCGCCCAAACTCGAGCCACATGGGCCTCGAGAAGGCGTTGAGTTTTTCGGGACGGTTGAGTTGGAGGTGTGCGAGGTAAGGACCTGGGGAGGTGACGTGCATGAATTGGTAGGTTGAGTAGGCCGGGAGGGGGGGTGGTGTTGACATGGTGGATTTGGTTGGAGGTAGAGGAACTTGAATGTCTATCGAGGAGATGAATGTTGGATGATGGAAGTTGAAAGATATATGTAGGGAATAGATCAAGTGAGGAGTGGGAATAGGTATAAGGGTTCAAATCCGGAGGATGGAGGTTGGTAGTCAATGATATGACAGAGCTGTGACTTGGTATTCGGTCATGTACTGCGAGAACAGTTGTTGTGGGTTGTCACTGGATATACGGGAATGTCAACTTCATGGCCTCTTTCATGTAGAGTTTCATGCACCACGGTCCACGAGTCCACGACCGATGCCGAGGTCAAAGTCCCCGGTCAAGTCCCGTCAGTGGTCCCGCGGCCCGCCTCACCACCCCAATTCAGTCGTAGGCCCGCCCGCGAACTTAGGTACCTAGGTACCTACAGAGTACCTAACCGGATCTACGGAGTATCATCTGACACAACACTGTCATTACCTAGGTAGTTCAACTTTACTGATAGAGTATGTATTGTTATTTCTACCACCCCATATTACTATTCATACCACCTGTCCCACTAATTTCCCTTTTCGGTCGACCTTTTTCCGTCGCGCCGTACACCCAGCTACCGGCCACCGC
>SRQG01000099.1:0-82296 GCA_018360325.1 Claviceps aff. humidiphila group G2b
GGGCCACTGGGGCCGCTGGTGTCTTTCCATTCCAGCGTCGCGCTAGATGATATGGCGATGAAAAGAGGCAAAAGAAGGACTGAAACGTGTAAGCTGCAGGCCCAGATACCTGAATACAGGATGCTATCTTCTTTTGGCATGGTTTTGAAGTGTAATGGGCGTTGCGAAAAGAAAATGGGAAATTTAGAGTTGGCAGTTTGGCGGGATGGGGTAATTTGATGGAGCGGGTCTAAGGTTGGGCCGTAGTTGGATGTGGCAATCTGCATGCTTTTTGTTAAAGCCGGTAGCTGCGCACGAAAAAAAAGGGTCCTTGAATATCTGATACTGTACCGATTCGGAATCGCCCGAGGATGCAAGCTGGGGTCGTTCTGGAAAGTTCCGGCGCAGCGAGACGAGCGCTGAAAGTCGAGGGGGTGGCTTCAGGGGTGGTTGCGACCTTCGAAACGTCCAACCGGCATACGGTTCGTGAGTAAAGTATGTTTCTCAAAGGCCTTACTGGTGTGTTGAGGTGTTGACTTTCTATGGCTTGCAGAGACAACGGAGGACGATATGCGGCGCTGCCCGCATGCAGTCATCGAAGGGTTGTATGACGACACGACTTACCCAAAACACCACCATGATGACTACCTACCTTATACCGTTATACGTATACAGTCGCCGCCAATGTGACTCTCGTCTCTTCCTTTGCATCAGTCTCAAGTAAAATGCTATCCACAGCACGAATATTGCGCCCAAGTACACCATCAGCACGCATTATCAATCGTCTCTCTCACCCAACAGCAACAGCATCAGTCTCGCTTTCACGAGCTCGCACAATGTCTACCCAACCTCCCGCATCGCAACCGGAGAAGCAGACGACTTCCGCCTCCTCATCCAACTCAGACTACACTCCCAACCCTTCCGCCTCCCTGCCCCTGAATCCGCCTCGCCAAGCTCTGCTCGACGATATCCTCGCTCTCTACTCGTGCAAGCCTTCCGTTGATCGCGTCAAGCGCTACACTCCGGATTGCATCTACGATGACCCATTTGGCTACGCCGACAACCGCTATAAAGTTGCCGGCCAGTGGTTCGCTCTGCCCAAGCTGTTCAGCACGAGCGAAAATGCAGGCTATGAGGTAGTCCGCAGCGACGACGAGATACTGCAGTTCAAGAGTGAGCAGAAGTGGACGTTTCGGCTGCTACCCAAAACTGTGACGCTCAAGTCACTCGTCACGCTGACTCTGGAGCCTGAAAGCGTGCGCGCCGGCGATTTTCTGCGCATCAAGTACCACAAGGACCAGAATAGCGAGAAGGGCTTGAGCCATGAGGGGATTTGGTTCACGATCAAGAAGTGGCAGGCGGATAACATGCCCAAGTGGACCGACATTCCGGAGTTGAAGCAGTTTGAACAGGATAACAAGGTGAAGCCCGCGGGTGATCAGAAGTAGCTCTTGTAGTGCTGCACTGCTGTGGTGCTTCACCCGAAATCTAAGTGTTTGAGTCCGGGTTGAGAATCTGTACGATTCAGAGGGATAAGTATCTATTTGGGACAACGTGTTCTGTTCTCAATTTTGGATGTGAACAGGGCCAATGAGCAGAAATTAATCGCGGCGTCAGGACAATGGATTCTCATTAAATAGTAATTGCACCATAAATTCACACAAATGAAACTCTGATGTTAATTTTCACTCTAGCAAGGCTCGCTGTAGCTTGCCCTGCTCCAGTACATACATACGTCTGTTTTCTGAAGAAACTCTGATGTTGTAGTCATATAAAACGGCATGTGAGGTGTCAGCCCCTGTGGGGTTCACTCACAGTGATGCCATTAAGACGTCATCATTTATGAGTCACTGCCCAAACCCCATTTCGCCCGCCTGCCTTTGATCAAACATATACATACCTATGCCAAATGCCCAGATCAGAGCACCCAAGAATCCCAACTCTATTCTTGCGAACCTGAATCCCAGCAACCTTCGATCGAAAACAATTCCATCCTTCCCCAAACCTTTCAACTAACCCATACATCGAACGACCCTTCCTTTGACAAAATGCCAGTCCACAATATTCAGTCGTAAGACCACCTAAACCCCCCGCTCACCAGTCCGAAAACCAAAGCCTCAAGAGTACAACAGTCATTGCATAAGTACAGCACTAAGCCACGCCGCAGAGAACAAGCCTTCCACAATACCATCTCCGACAACGACTTCGTCATCGCGAATTTCTTCGCCACACAAGACGAGGGATGCAAGACTCTAGCGCCAATCTTCGTCGAGTACGATTCCAACCCCCCTCCCACGAGTAGCAGCATCATTGATGCAAGGAAAACTGGAACTTGGGCTAAACATACATGATTGAATAAATAGGCAGGCCAACCGTGAGGATCATCAGCGTATCTTCTTCGGCAAGGTAGATGTGCACGAGTTGGTGGATTTGAGTAAGACATTGGGCGTGACGAAGACGCCGACGTTCGTGGCTTATAAAGACGGGAGTAGAGCTGGGCAGATTGTTGAGCCAGGAACGCAGGCTCTGTTGCAGTTCATCAGGGAACTTGCGTGATGCCGAGGTAAGGATTGGTGTTTGGTGTTGCACTACGGAAAAATGATGTGATCTAGTATGGGCGAAACAGAGTGCCGAGTGGTTTACTGAGACCGTTGCTTGATAAGAACAGGAGTCCTTGGTCTATTACTATTCGAAGCGCAAATTTGTTAACGCTCGGGTTATACGGCGCGCATAGCGAAAGGACACTTGCAGCCAATACTTCATCTCTTATTTTGCTTGGCTCTTCGGAACAACTTAGCCGAAGTCGACGCATGAATCATGATTGTTTTCCATGTTGATCCTCCGAGCCTGAGAAGCAGACCACAGTGCATGAACAACGTCACCCCCCATACCGAGTGTCCTGCTCCTTCTTATTTGCAAGCTAGAGTTGTGTGATGCTAGGTATTTAAAGAAAAAAAAACTGTTTCCGAAAGGCCTACAAATCCCATGGTCGCCACTGAAACTTGAATGTTTGGACCCAGGTCATATTGCCGCTGAGTCACACCGAAACCTGGGACAATGTGTTCAAACCTACCATACCTGCGGGTACAAGAAGCCGGAGGTGTTCATGCAATGCGTTGCGCGTCAGGGCACAAACATCAAATGCAGCCCCATAATGAAGCCGAACCTTCTCGAATCAGTTCTTATCAAGCACATGGTGAAGGTGGGAAAGGGTGAGAATAATGAGATGCATCGCCAGGCCCAAGGGTGTAGATGGGCTATTTGTCGATAGGATGCCTCCTTAGCACTGAGCAGGGGCCGACGAATACGTCAAGCTGAGAGCGATAATGTGTAACACGATATGACGCGGGCGAGAATTCCGGGCAGGCCGAGGAATCGAGAAAGGAGGCGCATTGAAGAAGCAGGCACTCCTGTTTCGATCACGATGTATCTCCTGACTCCCGACTCCTGAGTGAGATTCTTCGATCCACGTCCACGCAAAGCGCCTCCTTTTTCGATTCCTCGTCCTGCCTAGACTTCTCGCCTGTGTCATATCGTGTTACTTATTATCGTTCCGCTTGGCGTATTTGTCGGTACTTGCTACGTCGTATCGGAGCTATCCTATAGGTCAATAGCTCATCATCTTCACCCTTAGCGATGCATTTCATCCTTTCTCTCCTTCGCCATGTGCTTGCTGCACAAAGGAACTGGCTAGGGAATACGGGGGACTGCATTTGACGTTTGTGCCCTGACGTGCAACGCATTGCTTGAACTCTTCCGGCTTCTTGCACCAGTAGGTGGGAAAGGTCTGATACGTCGTCCGTCCACCAGAGAGCGATAGTCGCTGTTAATTATATCATCGTCGTCAGTTAGATAGACATGCGAGTAGTCGTACGTTGCTGTTCTTTTGCTGAGGGGGTAAGCCATTGCGGGGAATACAGTGCTGGTCACTGCTGGAGAAGGCGGTCGCCGGTCTTCGTCGTTTGAGTTGTAACGTTTGGAAGCAAATGGCAGTGCCAAAGCTTGCTACCTTGAGTAGGGCGTGCTGAGAATGTGAGGGACTGAGTGGCGCATAAGAGCTGCAACAAAACAAGGGAATGCGAATAAAACCTCTTCGGTCGGTGTGTGTTGTTTGCTGTGAAGGCAGCATGTCAATTGAATGTCAGTTGCCGGTGAATGCCAGCAAAGTGCTTTTGTGACTTGTCCCAGCTGGGCATCGCCGGCATTGCCATGACATTAATATCATGCCAGATCTCTGCAATTATGGGCGCGGCGCGTCGCAAATTTATCTAAGCCGTACTCCATGTACTGTAAATTCGAGGTAGGTAGTCGCAGCTTTGCCCTTTTAAGTTGTAATCATATGGCGGAACAAAACCTCAATCGCTCGGAGAGTGAGGCTGTGTAGGAGCCTAGGAGGTACCTACATACCCTACAAGCACAGCGGGGTCGCAAAAATAAAACCAAAACCTCTTCCACTTCCTGTCGCGTCGCGTTCATGCACCTCATTCACGTATCACCACAACACCAGGCTTAAGTAGCGATGACCACACCACAACGCCCGTTGAAGCCTCTCGGAGTGCACACATCGCCTCGCACGAGGAACCGCGTCTGGGCAGCTTTTTCCGCGGGAAAACCAGCCGCGCAGATTGCCAGTGAAGAGGGACTTCCGCGGACACTTGTATACGGGATCAGAACACGCTTCACTCATCAAGATTGGGGCGTTTCACCTCAAGGGCGGGGACGCCCGTCTAAGCTGACGAAGCATGACTTGCGACGCCTTCGAGCACGGATCGAAGAAGAGCCTTCCGTCAGCATCAGAGAGCTGCAGAAATGCGCGCCTCATGTTTCTGCGGACACGATTCGACGGCACGTCGTGAATATCACTAAGGAGGTTCGGAAGGCTGCCTCGGCTGGTTCGAAGGAGGGGGACAAGAAGACGGCTAAGGGCGCTGATGTCCCACGTACAGATCCGTACGCCTCATGCTCAGCTATCTTTTACTCCCCATCTATGTACTCTTATTTTCCGGGAACTGATGCTAATGTTGTGGTAGGGACTCTGCGGCAGAGCAGGCTGCCTCGGATGAGACTACCAGCAACAACACGCATAACGCTCAGGCTGAGGGGGATAAGCCACAGCTGTAGGGTCGCCATACATCAGTATCACTGCGGCGGAGGTACTTTGCAGATAGGATCTGTGTTGAACTCGCTCGTCAGACACCAAAAGCAACATCAAGTAAGTCGAAGACAATACTTGATATCTCTTTGCGCAAACGACCTGTCGCGGCAGAAGGGAATGGCTGTTACCACTCGCACTTAAGAGCGACGCCTACCAAGCCGTCAAGAACTGGAAAGTCGAAGTGGAAAGGCAGACGGACAAGAAAATTAAGAGAGTGAGATCCGACAATGCAACCAGAACTGCTCAAGGCCGCGAATGAATGGCACATCGAAGACGGGATTCTTGCGCAGTCAACGACCATCGCATCATCGCACCAGAACGGACCAGCCGAACGCACCATATAAACGGTTGAATTCGACATGAGAGCTATGCTTGAGGAAGCAGAGCTACCAATTGAATTTCGGGATGAGGCTGCAGAAGGAGACTGCTATATGCGATCCCATACGGCCACAGGGCCGATGATCGATGGTGAAAAGACCCGCCCATTGAAGGCCTTCACCGGGGAAACCCCATCGGCAAATGGTGAAGCAAATGCTTTTACTACGTTGACAAGAACTCTGTTCCGGCTGGGGAACGATATGAAAAGCTGGTAAACCCAGGAAGAGTGGGAGTGTTCATGGGCTACTCGGAACACACCACCAAGCACTTCAAGGTTTGTTCACCAGAGCGAGGATGCACCATTATGTCCAGCAGAACAATCGTCAAGGAAAGCACGAAGGGGGGATCCGTTGATCTGAGGTTACGAAACTGCCCTGCCGGTCCACAAGGGACTCGACTTGTGGCACCGGACAGACGACCTAGAGGCAGACCGAGAAAGTTGATCATTTGATGGCAGAAGCGGTAGGAGAGTCCATCGATGTGGAAATGATCGACTCGACTGCGCCTACTGAGGCACCAATTGTCGAAGGACCGCTCGCTGAGACGCAACCCCTGGAGGAAATAACCGCGAACCCGCCAGATATTGAAACACCATTGACTGCTCCAACAATGGAAACGCCGACAGTAGCTCTTGCAGAAGATGCCACTGCAGATGCGCAGCCAATGGATTCACCTGGTAGTGAATATAAGGCGTCTACCACTGTGCACCCGTTTAATAGATATCCCTATTAGCCTTCTGCCGCTCTACACAAAGAGAACGAAACAGTCAGCACCCACGCAACATGCCAGATGCTGCAACTCATCTCGTCATGTGATGTATTTCAAGGCATGTTGAGAAATTTCTCGCTAATGCTAGCACTGGAGAGGTCATCGGGCACAATGTACGGAATGCGGTCAGCAGCTGGAAAAAGGTTGGGAGCGTCGATTCTCGGACACAACCTGTGTTGAACGACGAACATCAATTTGCATACAGTCCTAATAAAATTCTTCTTGCAAAGCGCTAAGTGTATATCATTTATGTTCAATCCTCTTGGGTATGTAATTACTAGTGTAGTAGCCACCCTGACGCAAATCCTTCTCCCTGGTCTAGTGCAGTTAAAATCATGTGAGCATTTTCAGGTCGAAATTCTCTACTCATCAGCTCCACATCAATGGAAGGCGGGAGGGAGGCTTGACGCGTTCTATTGTTCGCCGCACGGACGGGAGAGGCGCCGCCGTGCTCTAGAAATTCCTTCTATTCATCGTCTTCAGCTTGACGGCCTAGAAGACGATGCGTGGAGGGTCTATGGGCTGTTGCTACGCCAGCACGGAGGATAGCGGCTGGAAGCCTTGACCGCTGATAACCGAAAGGTATTAGGCATCATAGGTTCGCGCGGATAAGTCGTAGCCTGCAGCAAAGGCTCAGTGCAAGAGCTCCCCTCTATCTTCTTATTCTTTCTCTTCCCAGTCTTTTTGCGCATCGAGGACCGAGGTATCGCGGTCTTGGGACCGATTTCGTTCGTCATAACTGCTGCTCCTCGTAGAGATCGTCGTCGTACTTGGGCCATTCCACCTCGAATTCAGCGTCATCGGAAGGGTCTGCGACAAACGCGAATGCTACACTGCTGTTGTTTTTGAATCCGCACTTCGCGGCACTGTATGCATCGTTTTTGCCAGTCTCGACTCTCTCCCATCCTCTCGAGGGATTGTTGGGCACTTTCAGCTTCCCGTATACCAAGATGGGCTCTGATGGAAGAGGTGTAGTCTTGGGCGGCGCGATAGATGTAGTAAGGCCTCGAGGATATCGAGCCTTGAGAATGCCAATCAATTCTTCGGTGACTTTTGACATGGGCTTCGAAGCTTCCACGAAAAGAAAGAATGTGTGAACGCCATGCTTGAAGCGGATAGAGAGGTGATCCTCACCCACGGTGGTCTGTGATTCGTACGAACAAGGTTAGCCGCGGCTAAGAAGCCTTCTTGGATGAAAAAACACTATACCATGATAGATGATCCCTGTGTTCAGCGGCTGGTTTGATGGAAGGTTTGTGTCTCTGTGCGTGACACCGACGCGACAACATTCACGGAGGTTGGTATCTTTTTCCTCACGTTGTCACGTGCTTTTGTGCCAACCCAGTTCCTGCGAATTAATTGCCAGTTGTGGAGACGACGAACGCAGCGCGAGCTCATCAAAAAAAGAGGAAAGAAAAGAGCTTCAGCACTTTAGCTTCAAATTAACCCAGTACAATCGCACGCCCAGTTCGGGGCATCGCCATGATTAAACTTGCTCGCCCCCCGTGACATCGATTGTCCCCCCCTAACGTCACCTATGCCACCTAAAGCCACTGGCGTCATTCCTACTATCTTCGGAGCTTGCGTCCCGACGCATCTGATTACCCCCCCAGCAATCACAGCAGCTTGACTCGACAAGCTTTCGAACCTGAGTGCCAAGAACGGACAGGAGCAGAATCGAGGACTTCTTGTGCTGGTCTGCTGAGGCACACCGACGCGCAGAAAGGACAACACGGTATACGGAGTGAGAATAGTACGCCGAGGGAGATAAATATTCAGCACCCATTGCGACCTGGCTTTGAAGGCTGCTGGACCTTCAGACCAGCCGAGTTATCCTACCTTATCTCGTCTGATATTAGGGTACCAGCCACGACGTTGTTTCCGATGGATCGACCTTCTGCCTCGCCCTCAGCAACGCCTCGATCCTCTTTGCCACGCGATCGCGATGCATCCATACACGACCCATCTATCCGGCTCTCCACACCGGTATCAAGCCGCTTGATTCTGGGCTTCGTGTCGTCTGGCACTGTGGGCTTCGTGTTAGGGGCTATACATGGTGGCCAGATTGCGCAGCTTCGGTTCCGAGCAGAGCATGCACACAAGATGCCTGATACCACGACCGGATGGTATCTCTACCACAAGTCCAAGAACTATCACGCAATGCGTGGTGGAATTAGTGAAGGGTTTCGCATGGCCGCCAGAACCAGCTTATGGACTATCGTGGCTCTTGGGCTGGAAAGTTCAGTAGATCGCTACCGTGGCTGCAGCGACATGTTTTCCACGACAGTGGCGACGCTCACTGTTGCGGGCGCGTTTTCTCTATGGCGTAAGTATGATTTTTTTTTCCGGTACCTGGAAAGACCGCGATTGGGTTCACCTGTTCACTTCCCCCTCTCCAAGGCGTGGACGTGTCGGCAGTTGTATTTCGTACTCCGGGATTCTCTCACGCCTATCAAAACATTGTCGCCGCATACCATACCCTGTGTCCAGCTATCAAATTCCCCTTGCACTACCCTGTTTCTTGTGTGGCTTACGAAACACGGCAAGTGTCGAGTTTTCTATTACGTATCGAAGGGACCTCCTTCATCACACACGATGTGGCGAACCGACACTGACTTTGGCCACGTGAACCAGATCGCTTTTCCATGTCATCATTCAGTCGCACAGCCAAAATGGGCCTATATTTTGGGCTCGTCTACGGTGGAATGCAGGACCTGGCTGCCTTGGCCCGCGGCAGGCCGATCGGGTACGTCGAGATCCTCCGACATCGCTTCGGATCTGCGGTGGGCCGCCCTACATCAAGTGACACAGGCCATGACATTGACAACCAACACCTCTCATAAAACGTCTCTGCGGCAGGTTGCAAAGCCAACGCACGAGACACGGGGTTAGCTTTTGGATCTGGCTTTCCACTGTCCAGGGGCCAGCAGACATGAGATTGTTTTGGCCGACTCTATGCGAGACTACCACTGGGTTAGGGTTGTGTGAGGTGCCGACTTTCGGCTTTTGTGGGAAGTCAGTGTCACAACTTACAAGTGGCTGGGTGGATCTCTTTTCGGGATACGACGAACAACCTTGATAAGCCGTTGCACAATGGAGCGATCCTCCCCCCTCCCTGCATGACGCTCATGTTGTCAAATTTACGGTTTTTATCTTTTACTCCCTACACGCGAAACATGAACTCGAAAAGGAGTGACAGAACCGCCACGCCGGATATCAGCCAAACTTGGCGGCACACAGCATGTACATAAATTCGATATTCCATCACTGCTATAATTCCGTGTAAGGAGTACATTTGAGCATGAACGAGGAGGGCGTTGCGGCAAGTCATCTCATTTCTAAATTTCGTCCAATCCATTCGCATTCGTCTTGTACATACATATTACTCCGTAGGGCGGTTCGATCCCATCCATGTGCCGGCTCGGTTTGGCGAATCGGGACCCGGACCCATGTGACTCGTAGAGTTAAATCAAGGGAGAGACGCAGCCTTCGGGTGTCCCGGTAGCAATCTGGCTTTTAGCGGGCACCGAGTCAAACCGCGTCCGCGCTTTCAAGAGGAACTTCAGCCTCAGCCAAGTCAGATAACAGATAAACAACAGCGATCCCGATAACGGGCGCTTGAGCGGAGTATGCATCGCATCGCATCGACCGTGAACAGTCTCAACGCACGAGTCCTGAGTCCTGACTCCTCGGTCTGTTATCTCCTCGATAGGAGTTTCACCAGCTCGGGCCCGACGGGCTAATCAGGATGGATTTGTACAACTCAGGCATGTGTTTGTCCGGGATACAAGGTTACAGGAAGGGCTATACAAAAAAAAATGAAGTCCACGGACAAGAAGCTCATCCAGGGTTGAAAACTAAGTGGAAGGCCACCTCAAGGACCAGGAGTTTATACGGAGTATAATAGATTTTTGACAGCTCATGTGACCACTGACGCCTTTGCTGCCTGCAGCGAGCCAGCAACCCAGGTGACAGAACAGAAAAGAAGGAAGTCCTTCGCTTCCATTGGCATTATCCGTGCGCTCCGGCCCCCATCTTCCTCCTTTCCTGTCCCCTGCCGAACATCGGCCTTCTTCTTGTCCACTTGAACCGCCACCAAAGCCCAAATGCGATGCCAAAGCGAAAGAGCCTTTCTCCACACTTCCAGCGCCGACCCCGACGGCCCACGACGGTACGTATACCCCGTATCGGGATGGCGTTCCAGAAGCTGGGCCTTGCACACGTCTAATTGGTCAATGCCAGGATTCTTATCTCGTAAGTTGTGGGGGAAGAAGCCGACCGCGCAAGCTTCGCGCGGCTACAATCGGATCTTTGTTGCGTGCATGAAGGGGGAGTTTAATAACTTGCGAGCCACGTGAGCGATGTGATTCCCCCGATCTGGAGATCTGGGAAACTACCTAAGGTATGTAGAAGCACACTCAACTCCGGCAGTGGGCGGGATGAACAGGTTTTTTTTTAATTCTGGGCTGGCTCGCTGGTTTGCTTTATGACTGCGATAAAGGAGAGGACGGCTACCCAAGTCGTGTAACATAGGTACTCCGTACATCTGGTGCTTGTGCGCGACGTGACGTGAGACTTGTGTGATAGGAGATTCCGAATGGAAAGGGGGGTGTGTGCGGTTGGACATGACTCTTATTTCTTGATCTTGGGGATCCTGCGAATGCCTAGCTGATTGTACTGGGGGCTTGTGTCGGTGTGCTTTCCTCTCGTTCTTAATTTAGGTTTTGGTCGCTCCCTTATTACTCCGTAGAAACTGAGCTGAGCTTTGTTGGTCGTTCCCACCGTCATCTACATACACACCACTGAATCCTGGGGGCGTGCTATCATAACCTACCTAGATCACTTTCCCCCACGATCGCGCCGTTCCCGGACCTCCGGGGAGATGATAACATGCAGTGCAGCCTGGGTCACACCCCCTCCTCCTTCAAGGTATAAGAGTTGCGGCTGGTCCTTTTGACCTGTCATCAACTCATACCTTTTCTCACCGTGTCAGAAAAAAAATCTTGGCTGGCTTCACTTGAGAAAAAAAAAAGGAAAACAAAGACAAGTCAAGACATCAAGACCAACAAGATCGCCAAGTGCGCAAGAGGAAAAAATCATTCAAAGTGAAGGAAGACAAGACACACGAAAAGGATTATCAGACAGTGCTTGCTTGCTGTTTGCTGCGAGAAGGATATCTTTCGGGGTCTGTACTAACCACAGCAAAGAGGATTTTCATTTAATATATTACAAACCGTTTGGTCTCTCTCGAGGCTGCATCACCCTCATCACATTTCAGCGCAGCTGAATTCGTCGTGGGCAACTTCTCGTTGTCCTCTACTCCTCCTCTGGTCACAAACACCGACTTGTGGACCGCCTGCCTAGCCCATACATCCCCCCTTCACGAACTATCTTCGTTTGCTCGACTTAGTTCTTCGCCTCGTTAGCCTCGCTATCTGTGCGTCGAAGAAAAGGCAAACATACGTGTGAGGGTTCATCATATCCAAAAAAAAACCACTTCCTCAAATCATCTCTCTCCACTCACTCCCACTGTTTGTTGCATTCATCAGAACCCGAACCGAACGAAGTGAAGTGAGGTGTATACATTCCGACTTGTCGCCACCCTCACTAAAGTCTTGCCGAACAATTACGTCATTACTTTTCATTCTCATATCAAAGACAAAAGATTGCAATGCGACTCGGCCCCTCGCGAGGGCTTGCTTTGCCCCTTCGACGGGCCTCTACTCTTCGCGGCAACACAGATTCGACCCCATTTCATCATGCTTTCTTCGCGGCAACCATGGCTGGGCATAGCTACTGCCCGGTCGCGACATCTCTCAAAGCCCGTCCATCTGTCATGACACAATGTCGTGGTATACATTCTTCGGACCGCAAGTCTTCGACCATTGCTGAGATACCTGGAGCGGTGCCGCCTTCTGGCAGTTTGGAGCCTATCCGAGCACCACTCTCTGTGTTGCCATTGAGCATGATCCTTCGTTCGCTCGCGACCAACGTTGTATCCTCGTCGCCGTTTCTTCTGCCGCCCTCGCTGCGGATCATGAACGTTCTGGCTCATAGCACTGTCCCGATGTTCAACCCCGACAAAAATCCCCTTCTCAGATATGTCTTGAAGAAGTCCTTTTACGCCCAGTTCTGCGCAGGCGAGACCCCTGCTGAGGTGCAGGCGACGATCAATCGATTAAAGAAGATCGGTTTTACTGGTGTTATTCTGGGTTACGCGCGCGAGGTAGACTTGATTGGCAAAGAGGCTGGCGGGGCGGAATCCGTGTCGGGGCGAGAGACGCAAGAGGTCGTTAACAATGAAGTCGCACCCTGGACAGAGGGGACCCTCGAGACAGTCCGTTTGGCACAGCCTGGTGACTTTGTCGCTCTGAAGTACGTCTGCCCTTTCGTCAGCAAGACGGCTTTGCTTCCATTTTGCTAACAACATTCTCAGATTCACGGGTGCTGGTAGCCTTGCCCTGCATCAACTGAAGCATCGCCTTCCCGCCAGCCCTTTCTTGCACCAATCGATTGATTCAATTTGCGAGCTTGCGCACCAGCGTGGGGTTCGTCTGCTTTTCGATGCTGAGCACAGTGCTATCCAAGACGGTATCGACGACTGGACCATGGAATTCGCCAGAAAGTACAACACTTCCTCCGACTCAGCCACAATCTACGGAACGTACCAAGCGTACAAGAAGAATGCTCCTCAAGTCCTGGAACGACATCTTGCTGAGGCACAAGAAGGCGGCTTCTCTCTGGGTGTCAAACTGGTCCGAGGTGCCTATCTGGGTTCCGACCCACGCGAATGCTTCCACGACACAAAGGCTGATACCGACGCTTGCTACGATGGTATTGCCGCGAGTGTCCTCAGTCATCAATGGAATGGTACCCTCCAAGGCAACGGCGACTACCCTGCGGCTCATTTGGTGCTTGCCACCCACAATGCCGAATCAGTCCAGAAAGCTCGCGCCATTTGTGATGCTGGCGGGGCCAAGGCCGATATTGCCTTCGCTCAGCTGCAAGGTATGGCGGACGAGATCAGTTGCGAGCTTGTTGAAGCAAGTCAGTCTGCTCGTTCCGACAGCTCATCGACTGCTCCCAAGCTGCCTGCGTACAAATACCTGGTGTGGGGAACTACCGGCGAGTGTATGAAATATCTGTTGCGACGCGCTCACGAGAACAAGGATGCTGTGCAACGCACCAAGAGCGGAAGGGATGCCATGTGGGGTGAAGTTGTACGCCGCGTCAAAAACGCTCTCTTCCTGGCATAAACAGCATGTCGAAGCTTGTCATCTGCATATTATTTGTGTTTTTGATTCATCGTACTCCGACTATTATCATGATGTCACGAGATATCCATTTTTTTGTTCCCTTTCTGTCGGAGCAACAAGTCTGAGTTTTGTCTATTACTTTGTTATGCTTGTTAGCCTGCCGCGTATAATTCTTTCAAGGTTGCGAGAGAGATGGAAGAGGTGTCTTTCGTGAGACATTACCTACTATGTAGAAGTAATTGCAAAACCAATCAAGTCTTGCATAATTTGTTTGACGTGACCTCTTCCATATCGTTCGCATTATAATCCACGCAAGGCGATCGAGCTAACTATGAGAGTTTCCAAGGCTGAGCGCTTAGTTTTTTCGTCCTCGATGACGTCGAGCCAGCCTAGACCATTCAGCTTGTAGTACTTTCGAATTCTCGGCAGGTCGTTGGCGAGAGCAATATTCGCGTCGGTCGCTTCGGTTGCGTTTCCCTTGACATGTGCCGACAGATGAGTTTGAATGGATTCCCGATGCGGAGAAGGTGATGAACCTGAGCTAGTCAAAACTTTGACAACAAGTAGATTCTTTGTGGTTGGCGATATTCCAAAACGACGATATGAGTCAGAGATCTACACAAGTGGTGTCAGACGCTGCCGCTGCCAGTGTAGTTCATTATTGAAGGAAGGAAGGAGAGGAACCGCACGGCATACGTTATTGGATGGATTCAGCGACAACACAATTTCAGAATGCACGTTTGGTGTCTTGAGCGCGCCGGTTGCTGCTGAAGTGACGGCCTTGAAGACTGCAGAGAGCAGCTGGCGACGGGAGGCTACCTGGAGGCCCAATTGGGGGGAAATGGTGAGCATGTTATCTTCCCTCAGTGCTGAGTAGCCGTTCACCAGGAGTTCAGCTTAGATCTGGAACTAGGGGGCAACATGATAATATCGTTTTCCGTACCACAGAAGCATCAATGAAGGCGTATTCAAAAGCGGCATTTCGATCGAGAAGTTGTTGGTGCAGGAACGCGGCATTCTCTACGTCGCGATAAAAACAGAGGTACACTACGTATTCGGGAGGGATGTGCTCGATGGACACAGTTTCGAGAGACATGGTGATGAGATGCTTATTTCGATGCGGCGAAACACGAAGTAGTGACAAGTTACAACGCAACTTGTGCTGAAGAAATAAAGATTGCAGATTCAACAAACAGCGCATGTCACAGATTTGCAGTTTCTGCCCCGCAGTCGATTGTTGAACTTTCAACTTGCCCATACCGCCCCACTTTCAGCTTTTCCAAGCTGGCATGAAAGTCGCGGTCTTGGTGGCGCACTGGCATGTGAAGACTGTGAAGATGTGAAGAACGATGAGATCTGCAACTTTGATTGAACAAGTCAACGAACATGGGGCATAGCCTCGTAATTATAGTACGGTGTAAGTTGCAACTGTGATCACTGATACGCATTAGGTACCTAGGTACGGAGTACCTACGTTGTCCTGTTCACTGAAGTATGGTACATATGTACATACATACCTACACACATTGTACTCCGTACTGTACATGCATAGCCCTGCTTTGAGTCTAGAGTCTGGACACGGAAGGGTAGGCTTGATATTGGAGCTCGCTTATTAAAGTGCGATGATGAGATTACGTTTCAAGGTACGTGACTCGTTTCTTAACATTGGCAGTGCCAGTACGGAGTATATATATGTATTGAGAATTTGGCATAAATCGAGGTTCACTTTTCTGTGGGACCATAACGGTGCCGCAACTTGATGCCGAGGTACGAAGATATTTGATTCTTCAATCACGCAATCAACCTCGTCGAGCAGCAGTTGAGAGCGGGCCCTCCCGCATGTTTTGCAGGGGCTGCCTTAGTTGATCGGGATATGATGCCCGGTAGTCTGCTGGAGCCTATTCCTTGTTTGTACTCCATGTACATATGTACTATGTACATCAGGTAAATGTTGTACATACTCCGCACAGTCTGGTGGTTATGCCTGACATCGTAATGCTGAGAGTTTCCCTCTCATTGTACTGTCCAACAGTCTATCTGGCAATCCGTATACCTACATATGTAGTGCGGTTGTGGTAAACTTGACGTGGAACTTGCCGAAATGACGCACCCTTGGGTCCCGTTAAGATGGACGGTCCTTCATTTATACATCTATGAGCACGGTTTCAATCACCACTCCTGCCCGGTAATGATGG
Source organism: Claviceps aff. humidiphila group G2b (assembly GCA_018360325.1). Taxonomy (NCBI): domain Eukaryota; kingdom Fungi; phylum Ascomycota; class Sordariomycetes; order Hypocreales; family Clavicipitaceae; genus Claviceps; species Claviceps aff. humidiphila group G2b. The sequence goes on from SRQG01000099.1 coordinate 15,732, forward strand.
CGAAGTTGGAAAACTTTCGGTGACAATGAGGGAGGGTTTGTCGGGGCGAGTGACCCATCTGGCGACAACCCGCTCCGGATCCTGTCCCACTGGCTGCAGCCTTAGGAATGACTGGCAAGGTGGAATTTAGCCTGTTTTGGAGGCAATGCTCGTGTTGATATAAATTTGCATCGCTTTAGTGAATTCTCCGCCGCTGACGTGTCTGCAACATGCGGCCGCGGTGTTGAGTCTGAACTTTGAAGTCTAGTGTTCCGGTGTCTAGACTTCCCTCATGAATAAAAAGGTCGCAGTTTCTGCATCTCTAGACTCATCTTCTGAGGCAGGTCGCAGGATTCAGGACTTAGGTACTGTAGGTACATACCTACGTAGGGTTGAACGGCAATGGCGTTGGCGAAAGGCGCGGCTGTGGTTGTGGTTGTTGCGCGCGGACGCGCCGGAGGCCGGTGTTGGCGCCGCAGCCGGTACGGTCCAGATGCGGAGTTGTACTCTGTACGTAAAAGGTGCAACCGTGCAATGCTTCAATAACGACTGCAGTCTACATGCTGGCGCCACTCTTTGCCTGCGGCAATCTGCTCCTCCTAATCTGAAACGATCTTTCCTAGAAGATATCCCTCTCATCATGGCCTTGAGCCAAACTCTACGGGCACGGCGAGCCGAGCCATGTGTATACATACATACCGTATGTAATTGACCCCATTGCCCCGGCCCTCCGGCACAACAAGAGCCGTACTCACCGAACACACGTCAAACATTACCTGCGCTTAATCTGGCCACAGTTTGCCAGATCTGTTTTATACCGTACTCCGTAGTTCCGGGCCGTTGCGGGTACGCAATAGAGTCTTTGACTGCAATGGATGTACCTATGTACCTATGTATGTGCGTGTGTGTACATAGAAGTAGCCTGTAGGTATGCATATTCGTACGGCGAAGCCGGCCAGCGAAGCCGACAGATTGGATCTGTCACCAGAAAACTTATGTGGCCGGTGTTATTGCGGATCAGCGAAGCCCACGATAATATCGCTTCTGCCGGAGTAGGTAGAGTACTAGAGAACCATGAAGCTGACAGTCGTTGGATATATATATTGGAGAAGGCACAGAGACAGCCGCAGGCACGATAGAGGATCAATGTTTTATACTTGCCTGTCATTCCCTCCATATTTATCGGCCTTGCTCGTACCGTATGCCACACACCATCTTTGGTAGAACGCCGCCTTCATCGTCATTCTATTGCTCAACAGCCATCCATCAACCACCAACCGCCCGCCGCTTCACACCTCAAAAGTACCCAAGACAAATACTTAGACTGGCCGCTCTGAGACGGGAAGAAAGCCGATACGCTTGAAATTGAGCCTTTCGCCTGATCAGGGCCTCATCGCCCAAAGCAACCGACCCGAAATCCTGCTCACTGAACTCGTTCTTTCTAAATTCTAGCCCAGCATCCCCTGGCAAGCCCAGCCAGCGGAGTCCCAGACAGTACTGGTCTGTTCTTGTCCCGTCCCCACAAGGCCAGCCTCCTGCCGTTGCCATAGGCTAGCGTCAGTAACAGGGCTGCAAGCGCTAACTTGTCGCCAGGCGGTTCACTAAGATCAACGCTGGATTGATTGTGCTTGGCCAATCTTGCCGTCCCGCCAGCAAGGGGCAGCCCCTGCCGCCTCCCCGTTTGCTCGATTCCCTGCAGCAGCCGCCGTCAGTGGTCAGTGGTCAGTGGTCACAGGCTCACAGCAGCCGCCATCACAACAGCCACCAGCCACCAGTGACACCGTTGTTCTTGTACCTCCCACCAGGGCCAGCTAATTAGCAGTGGGTGCACCACCTAAGCCACCGCCTGAACACCGCCCAAGCACCACCTAATAGCTGATCACTACACCAGAGTGACCAGAGTCTGGTACAACGCAACGTGCTCGTCGCTGAACCAAGGTGGCAACCAATCGCCGCGATGGACTCCGCACATTGTCAGCTCCATGTCCAGATCCCACAGTCAACCAGCTCGTCTAATTCGCATGACCCGAGGCCGGCCCATGGCCCTTTGCTTTCTTCTCCAGGGTCCGCCTTTGACTTCACATGGATCCCAGAGCCCCCTGCAGCCAGGTCGCCAACTGCATCTCGGCCTCCCCGCACCTCTAATTGCAGCTCAAGCAGCCCTTCCAGCTACAGATATACATGTAGCTTCAGTGCAAGACAATCATCTGCGCCCGGCTTTGACGCCGCAGCTTCAGGACCCTTTCGTGCAACTCCCGGCTCTGCATCATCGTCCTTCACATCCTCTCGCCACATTGCTGTCCCGCATCAGTCCTCCTCCTCCTCCTCCTTCTTGCCACCGCCGTTAGTTGTCGACACCGCGCTGCGGCCCTCTGCCTGGCTGGCAAACAGCGCCAATTCCAGCCCGATTGGCGCCTACTCGGTTTCACCGGCGTCGTCGTCGCCGACAAATACCTCGCCGCGAACGACAAAGCCGCAGGGCGCGATGCCGTCTAGACCAGCTAAGCGTTCGGCCGATGGTGGTGGAGCCAGCGACGACGATGCCCATCTTTCCTGCTCCGGCAAGATGAAGTTGGCGCGCGCTGAGCGTGGTCCCGAAGACTTTTCTTCAGTGGTGAAAAATCGACTCTTGTCCTATTCGCGCACTGGACAGGCCTGCGACAGGTGCAAAGTGAGAAAGATCCGGTGCGATGCGCTGCCCGAAGGCTGCTCACATTGCATAAATCTGAACCTCGAGTGTTTCGTCACGGACCGCGTCACGGGACGTACCGAGCGCAGAGGCTACATGCAACAGTTGGAAAGGGAGAAGAACAACATGATCTCATACATTCGGGACTTGGAGCGGCTGTGTGCTGAAAAGGGTGTGGAAGTGAAGCCGTGGGAACATGGCGCAACGTCGGCGCGATCGTCCTCGGAAACTGCCAATGGCGAATCCACTGATACGACCGAGAGCTCATCCCCGACAGAAAGCTGGTCACGATATGGCATGCTGTACATAAAAGACAGTTCCTCCCCAAGAGGTAGCAAAAAAAGGATCAAACAATCGAGAATCCCGCGCAATGAGTGGCGGACGAGGCCCGAGGAAACCCATTGGGGCGTTGCTGGAGACGATGCGCCATTGAGCTCGTTAAAAGGAACGACACTCACTTTATTGGGGACTACGATCGAGACAACCTCATTTGATGCGCCGGATATTGACGAGCCACCCGCCGAGATGGATCCGTCTATGCCCCTGTACAACAAGTCTGTCCAAGCTTTCCTCCGTTCTGTGATGGGAGTGAACCCGACTGTCCAAGTCGATCTGCCCACTCGTCAGAACGCCTTCATGTATGCTGAGTGGTACTTTATTACTATTGCATCTTTCATGCCTGTTTTGCATAAGCCGTCGTTTATGAAATTGGTAAGACAACCTACCCCACAAAGAAATACTTGTGTGTGTTGCATTTCGCAACTGGAGACGGCATCACTGACAATTGATTAGTTGGAACGAGTGTACGATGAACCGGGCTACAAGCCCTCTGTGTCCGAGCTGGTGCTGGTGCATATGGTATTTTCTGCTATTCTATTTCAGTTTGGCGTCCGGAGCAGCCAGACACTGGAGCAACGTAATGAGTATAATGATCTATCCAACAGACACTATCATTTCGCTCTCAGCCAGCTTTATGACATTTATTCATCCTCGAGTTTCGAAGCGCTGCAAGGACTCGTACTCATTGCCTGTCACACTCGATCTTTCCCCAAACCGGGATGCGGCTCGATCGTAGCCAACATGGCCCTTCACCGAGCTCTCGAATTAAAGTTGCACCGAAGAACAAAGGAACCCGGCGAGCCAACTAACTTGTCGAATGAGCTTCGTAAACGGGCTTTCTGGTGTATCATGATTGTTGTTGTTGCTATTAACGGCAAGCGGGGCTATCCGGTCCCAATATCTGTGCAAGACTTTGATGTTGATTTTCCTGAGCCCATTGCCGACGAATTGCTGTCAGATGACGGGGTAGATACCACCCGGACTCTTCCTTGCCCCTACGAGGTTGCCATCTGCGGCTATAAAATGGTGCCAATCTTGATGGAGATGTATGCCAACATCTACAGCGTCCGACGAGATCAAAGCAACTACAAGGCTATTGTTACTGCCTTGGAGGCACAGCTTGAAAGTTGGGAATCAGATCTTCCCGAATCTCTGCGGCTGGGCGCATCCAAAGCGCACGATCATGAGTTGCCCGGACCGCTCTTTGCTAGAAGCTTCAACCTTGAAACCCGACTGCACCTCCGTCATCCATCCTTGGCCATGACTGATGACAAGGACATGATTACAGAAAACACCAGGATTTGCGAGGAAGCCGCCAGGGAGTATCTCGAGACTGTGGAGCAATTGAGCAAAATGAAAGCACTCGACACGACATGGTACCAGATGTCCATCTACTGTGTCGCCATTCTGTCCATGTTGGTTCCTCAATGGGAAAGACGGTTCGAAATCACGCAAAAAGAAGTCACGAAGCTGAGTGATGAAATGGACCGTTGGATGAATATTGTCAAGGAAATGAGTTTGCTGCTGGGTGAGTGCAATACCAGTCCCTTGTCGTAGAGAGCCGAATTGGCACTACGAACTCTTGAGTCGTGCTGGACCTGTATAGTAGGCACAACGTGGACGCTAACATTTTGGCAGGGTGCGGAAGTGGCATGCACACACAAATCGCTGAACTCATTGACCGAACAATGAGCTGGATCCAGCACGACATGGGCCAAAGTACTAATGGCAATGCGCATCAATCGCAAAGAGGCCTCGACATCAAGCAAGAGCGACCGCAGCAGCATTCCCAGCCGACAATGTCGCATCCCATGCCAGATCAAGCGCATCTGAATCAAGCACCTTCCTACTCACAACATCCATCCATGTCTTCAGTCAACTCTTCTCTCGTGAATGATCCGTCAAAGGCATATTATGAAACACATGGCTCCTCTTCATCGCAACCCACATATCAGTCCCTTGCCTACGTCGACACACGGCCTCCTCAAAATACACATCACCAGACTTTAGCGTATCAATCCAGCCAGCAACCGGTCTTCTACACGACCAACACGCCGACCGATCACCCAGCCGCTGGGCCTTCTCAGTCAAATCCAATGGTCAGCTATGGCCAGCCTCTGCCGCACGAGGCCACAGATCTCATGTGGAGGACTTCTTGGCAAAACTGGACCGCTGCCATTGCAGATAGCCAAGCTCGCTACAGTGCCGATGCATTGCTGACATTAGGCGGCGGCGGCGGCAGTCGCAGCGAGGTCGTCGCGCCTCTCATTCCAGACGGGGGCTTGCCGCCGATACCACATAGTGGAGGGGAATTGCCCATGGTGCCGCAACCTGCACAGTGGCCGCTGATAATGTTTGACCAGACTCCTCAGGAGTGATAGATGGGAGCGATTATTTGAACCGGATGGCGTTGAAAGATTCGAAAGTGGGAGGAACTGTTATGGTTTGTTTTTGCATATCCTGTATTTGTATCGACGTTTTGGCGCGCGCGCGGATGAACACCATGGACACGACATGAGCTGGGATTTGGGGGCTTGCTGGCCGATTGTTGCCAGATAGTATATACATATGGCATATGCACTCATAGCGGCGTAGGGAACCGATTTTTACATATCCGATTTTTACATATCTTTCATGGGGTGTACATAATTAGAATATTAGCATTTGGAAAGGAGGAAACTACAGACAACGAATTCTATACTCGCATGGCAGTCATTTGTCTCCTTTGCAGTGTTGTCTGGTGACGTATACTTGGAAGTTGTTATGTAGCGTGAGCGAGTACTGAAGTCTGAATCTACGGGGGGTTGTTTGGGTGTACGGAGTACGTACGGCGTTTCGTTCGGCGCGCACTAATTAGCCGTGCTTCAGCCGAGTCAATGCCGCGTTGGGTGCTTGTTTCCATCACCAAGCTTAACACGGGCTTCAGCTTCTCAGAACCGAAAACTTGTCATTTGCGCCGTACGAATGCAATAATTACTAAACGCATCAACGCCTCCGACAGTTATCAAAGATATCTCACTTTCTACCGGAACAAGCCCTCAAAGACAACCCCTCGAGCTCCGCCAAGATGGGCAAAAAGAAGCGCGGCCATCCCGATATCGAAGAGGTGCTCACGCGGCCCTGGTGCTATTACTGTCAGTAATCCCCCCCCCTTCTGACATCTTGAAATGAACTGCGCAGGAATGGGGTTACTAACTCGACGATTGGATGCATAGGCGAGCGCGACTTTGAGGATCTCAAGCTTCTCATTTCTCACCAGAAAGCGAAGCACTTCAAATGCGACCGCTGCGGGCGACGACTCAACACAGCCGGAGGTAAAAAAAGATTCCATACCATCAACATCAAGGACCCCCTTTGGCGCGTTTATATCTTGGGACTCGCTGGTGTAACTAACACTCGTTCAAAAGGTCTGTCTGTCCACCTGAATCAAGTGCACAAGGAAACACTCAACCAAGTCGACAATGCGTTGCCGAACCGCCAAAGCCTAGACGTGGAAATCTTTGGCATGGAAGGTATCCCGCATGAGGCATTGGAGCAGCACCGCAGCCGCATTATCCAGCATTTCTACCAGGCGCAGGAGGACCGGCGCATTGCAACCGGCAATCCCGTATCTGGGCAGCCGACGCAGAGGAAGAAGATTAAGATTGAGACAGAGGAGGAGCTTTTGAAACGGCTGGCAGAGTTCAGGGCGAATAAGAAGGCGGGTATTCCGAATGGTGGGCAGGATGTAGCTCCGGCAGGAGATGCTCGAGCTGGACAACAGCAAGTTGTACGTGTATACCATACCCCCCCTTGTCCTCCTTCCTACCCGTCGAATGAGCTACTAATGAATTTTTTTTGGGGGGAATATAGCAGAGCAACCAGACTCATGCAGTCCCGCAGACTGCCTTCCCTGGCCAACAACCGCATGCGTACCCCGTTGCCGAATCCCTTCCTACCAGGCCTCCGGGCGTTCCCCTCGGTGGGACTGGCCTGCCTCAGAGACCGCCCCAGGCTGGGAACTGGTCTCATCCGGGTATGACTGGTGCACCGGGCGATGATATAGACCAGCTGATCCGTATGGCGGAGGCTGGTGTGAGGGCACCCCCGCCTCAGGAGACTGCGGAAGATGCTGGCGAGAAGAAGGCGAAGCGAGAAAAGGACAAGAAGAGCAGGATGTTTTACGATGATGCAGAGTTTAGTCCAGAGGAAAGGATGGCTGCCTTGCCGCGGTATGCGTTTGTGGCAGAGGTGGGTGCGTAGGAGGTGCGCGGAGGCGCGGAGCACGTCTTTAGAAGGATATGGCGAGCTTGCAATCTTGAAGGCCATAGAGGTGATGGCGCGATGCAGTCGAAGGGTATTTACGGACACCGATCTGTCTTCTGTCGACAACCTTCCCCATATTGCCCTTTTTTTTTTTTTTTTTTCTCGATCTGCTTTGAATCTTTTCTGTCTCTTTTTTTCGGCGGGCGTCTGGATATGTACACTGTGTAGATGGAGAATACGAGTGGTGTACGACTGGCGCTGGGTGTGTCTGTTCTCGCCTATATGTGAAATCAACATCCGTATTGAAAAGGTCATTGAAGTCTTGCTGAGGGATATATGGACATGTGTCATGGTTTCTACTTGTCACTTGGACGCCTCATGTTTGGAATTGGCAGGATGACACTGCTGCTAGATCCATCGTCAGTGGTCATACAATCACTTGAGGGAGGTTTCTGCTCACAAAGATGCGCGCGGAGTGAATTCAACCTCATCATCTCAACAATCACCAACTTGACACACACACAACGAATATCCGACATTCCTTCTCTATCAATAATTCTACCGTCATGCATTGCAAAGCCGCGCAACGCCCAATCTTTATCTTCAGGCGGGCATAGACTTGAGTCCTTGACTTGAGCGGGTAGTACATTAAATGCTGACCGGTTCCTTTGATTGTCTCAACCAAGGTCTACATCGTGCACTCAATTGCGTATCTGTAGCATGCGAATTGGCCTGAATACGTATCAGCCCATGTGGCGCTGTGATCAAGGGGCCGTAGACTGTAGTGCTGCGCGCTGAGCTGTTTTATAAACGGTCTTGTCATCGCCCGACGATGGCACGGCCGTCGGCAACTCGGTAGCCTCTGTGGTGCCGCGTGCGCATTGAACGACGCGAGAGAACAGCAATTCATCGTGCGATTTGATGTGATGGCTTTGAAGACAGTGCTCACTGCTGAGTCTGACTCCTGAGTCCTGGCCCCTGGGTGACGGCGCCCAACATCTTCACACAACAGCTACCTATGTACAGCAAGGGGCGCATACAACTCGGCAGTGGGCAGTGGGCACAGGCTACAGCGGCCGCCTTGTTGAAGTTGCGCATCACCAGGAAGTTGGCGGCAGCGGCAACGGCGCCCCCGATGCGTTGGCCTGACTAGAAAAGCTACAGCGGTGCGGCGGCCCGTCTTATTATGTATGACACATAACTGAATTTGGCTGACTGTTTCGTGCCCCCCTGGCTTCGAAGTAACACACGTCGCAGGCTTGAACTTTGACCAGCACTCGGGCCGGTGACTGGAAATTGGAGGTCCACGGTTCAAGTTGCAAGGGGATGTTTTGAGCCAAGAGATACACACGGCTTTGTACCTACTCTGTAGATTAGGGGGAATTTGCATACATATAGAGTTTAGATCCAACGCTCAACGCCCAACGCTTAATGCTTAATGCCAGATGCCGATGCCAGATGCTCAATGCCAGATGCTCAATGCCAGATGCTCAATGCCAGATGCCGATGCCAGATGCCAGATGCAAAAAAAAACCACTCTGCCGGCAAGCGATATAAAAAACAAACCCTCATCATCCGCCCCTACAAAAGCAGCCTCGTCTTCCCTACAGGCGCCCTCTCAAAAAACACAACAATCCCCCCCTTGTCATCCAATACGGCACCCCTATCCGAAATGGGTGTGTATTTCTTCGTATGCGCAACTTCCTGCCTACTCACCCTCGCCTTGTCGCGCGGAATCCACAGCATCGGCTTCGCCGCCCACATCTCGGGAGGGAGGTAACAGCGCTTCTCGAAATCAGACGGGTACAGCACGGCGGGGAACTGCTCACTAGGAATACTCTTCCGCAGGGCCACAAAGTCTTCGTACTCTTCGGGGTGGAGCCATCGAGCGAGAAAACCGGGTGGTTGGTCGCTCGTGTGCTTGTCATGTGTCCAGAAGTCGAGCTTGCTGAGAAGGGTTTTCACGCCGGATTGTTGGATTGTGACGTCGAGCTTTTGCTGGGACTTGTGATGAAGCCATTCTTTTAGGGTTGCACCGATGCTGGCTGCCCCTTCCATGGCGCGTGTGCCTGTTATTTGGTGCTCGTCTCCAGAGTCAGTTCCTTCATTCTCTGCGTCGGTCTCGTCGTTGTCTGCGTTCTGTGCGACTTGCTCCTCATCGCCGAAAGTTTGTTCAGTGTCGTAGTAGTCGTTTGCAGCGCCTGGTACTGTGTCGCCGCCGCCGCCGCCACCACCACCACCACCACCTGTGTCTAAGCGTGCTTGTGCTACTTCCCGTGCTCGAAGAGCCTTGGCTTTCTCTTCCGCCTGGATCTCCTCCTCTAGAGGCAGCGTCTGGGGCAGGTTGAGCAGAAGAGGCGCAATGGCATCGCTTAATGAGATGTGCACCAGACCGGTAAAGATAAAAAATAGAACCATTAGCGCCAGCGGTGCGTACGCCGACTTTAGCGCTAGAAGACCGATGAGACACATCTCTGCGAGATAGAGCCCAATGGTCAAATGTATGAGGGCGCGGGGGTAAAAGAGTCCCTTGCTATCCTTGTCCGAATCAAGAACGTACATGAGATTGTACTTCCACACTGTTTGCGTGATGAACATGCCGCCGGCAGCGAATATAAGAACCAAGGGGGCAATGAAAGCGTAACTCAGGGCTGTAGAAACAATTTGAATCAGATTTGCGCATGTCAGTGGTCTGTGGACAACGACGGAAGGCCTGGTATGCTTTACTCAGGTTGAGAGATAAACGTACCAATAACACCCATGGTGGTGTAGATAGGATACACGCCTCCCCAGTAAGCTGGTTCAAGGGTGAACCATCGGTTGTACCTCGTGCGCGGAATGATACTGACCTTTCCAACAAAGTAATGCCTGATCAGAGAAAAGGGTTGGATGAGGCGCATTCCCCCACCCAACAGACACTGGATCAGGATATAGGAAAGGTAAAAGTTCGACGCCTTCGGAATGTTAGCAGCCAAGAGGTCCTTAGCTCCGAGAGGGTTCGATAATATGGCGCCCAATGCTGATGACGCAGCCGAAGTGAGGGTCGTGATGAGGAAAACCTGCACGACCTGAAAAGCAAAGTAAACGTTTTGGACGAATAGCTCGACTCGGGTTGTGGTAGGGATACCAGACATTGCTCCGCAAACTGCAACTCACTCATAGTCAGCGAATCAAGGTACGTCTGGCTTATCTGTGTATAACAGGTTGAGTAGTGATAACAACAAAAGAGATTCCTACTTCGTAACAGCCACGGCACTATGGCCATCAAAAGTGAGAGCGCAATGGCCGGCAGAAAGCTTTGAATAAAATTCAATATCACCTTGGGTAACAAGTTCAAGAAGTTCAGAAACTTGAAATGTTTGGTCACCGTTTCGATGTTGCTTATGCTGCCGATGAAGGCCGAGGGGACGGCCCAGAATATAACGGCTGCCGTGACAAGTGTCAAGATGAGGAAGCGCCGCACAATCAGCTCCCACCAAGTCATGCGCAGACTGGACCAGATCACCTCGTCTGGCCGAACACCGAGCAGCCGCGACGACATGTGTAGCGGACGGTGATGAGAAAGCACCTGATGGGCCGCCTGAGCTGCCTCCTGGTTATAGAACTCGATGAAAACAGTCGGCAAGGTAATTCCGTCGCCACGCCCAACTTGTTTCCTCATCTTGTAGATCTGCACATTTAACTCGCGCAGACGATTCCGGGTCCAGCGTACAGTGTCCACGCGACGAAAGAAATTGCCGATGGGTCTATGATATGGTCGGCGCTCGACAGGAATCCATTGGGCGGCAACTGAGCCTCGCACGTCAGGGATGTCTGGAGAAAGCCCATATGGATGCTGATAGTCCTCATCATCGCCCCCGTCTTCCTTCTCCGGGCTCACTATCTCATTAACCTCAGATTCTGTCTTCAGATCAGTGCGCTTGGCTAGTTTGGTCTTTAGCCCTGCCAAATTTTTCGTAGACTCTGGGAGCTCGAGCTCATGCGGAGTTCTTCCGGTCGCATCGTTTTCTGTACTCTGGCTTGATACGAGAGTTACTTGGTTCGACTGCGTCGATTTGGCCATAGAAGCTTGTAGCACTGTCGACGATTCGGCCAAGTCTGGAGATCTGGCGAGTGTCTTCTGGCGCGCCGAATTCGCCGTTCGTATAAGCGTAATCTCTGCCTTTTCAAGCCTCTCTGCTGTCTGTTGGCGCTCCTTGACCATTTTTTCGAGAGCTTTAGACGTTCGAGGGATGAAGACTCGCTTCACCTGATCGCCATACAATCTTCTCAGTCGTCGTTCATCCTGGTATTCTTTCGGGACGCATGTGAGCATGACGGTTCGCGACGATATGCGGTCGGCATAGTACGGAGATGACAAGTATGCCTGTCGGAGGTTCACATAGTAAATGCACTCTCTGACAATCATGTACAAGACAAAGCCTGCGCCAGCCTGATTTAGCAAACTCCTCCCTTGTATGTATGTAAAAACGAACAGCGCCGCAGAATTCTTACCGAAAAACACCCACGCCACGAATACGTGAGCAAGAAGTTTCTGGGGGTCCTTAACATTGCCAATGGTCAAACTGTCCAGATCGGATAATCCAACACCTCCTGTAGCATGTATAGGGAACAGAACAGGAAATGTGACCAGACAGCCACACAAGCACATGTTCCGCAAAACTTTTAGAAATCGTAGGAAAAAGAAGCCATCGAGAGAGCCATGGTTCAGTACCCAACTGTCTGGTGTCTTGAAGAAGGGAATCATCCAGTTTAGCCATCCTCCTGGCAATGCTGGGCTTGGCAAACTGCGCGAGCATCAGTTGATTGAACCCTTACACAACAACATGATCTTTTTTTCTCCACCGTGCTTTTCCTCTTTCTTTGTCTTGATCGGCCGAAATGGATTTTATCGCGGGCAGGGCTCACTTGGGGAACCGTAATTCAGGGATCGTCCTGGGCGCATACACGCGCTTGCAGAAACGTCGCAGAACGATAAAAGTGATCAGGCATACACAGACGAAGACGGCGACGGGAATGAAAGTCGTGCCAAGTTTCTGTATTGATGATCCCTTGTTGTTGGTCGCCGTGCTGAGCGTTCCTCCCGAGGAACCGTTTCGGGCTGATCCTTGTCTGGGATCATGATCTCCGCCCTGATCGAACGAGTGGAATTAGTTTTGTCTTGCCCCTCTGGAAGACTAGAACGATGGTCTGTCGCGTCGCATGCCGCGATGGCTTGTAATCTTGAAATAGGGGAGACGCGACTTTGTTGGAGCACATACCACATTCAGGTCCAAACTTCGTTTCGTGAGGAACTGCCACAATTCATTCTTCGGGTGGAGCGCCGAGTCGAGAGCCATTTTAAGGCAATCAACTGCATTGCCACGGCGCTATCATCCGAGTGTTCAGGACGTTGAACGGCAGGTTGACGGCAGGTGTCAAGGAACGGCACGATGGCACTCAAATTCTCATGAGCGTTGATGGGAAGAGTCGTGGTCTACCTAGTCGAGGCGTAAAATTCATGTTCCAGCAAGCAACTGGGTGGATGGCGCTACATGATATCCTTTGCCAAATTGACTGCCGGGCTCAAGGTCGATCGACGATTCTAGACTGAGACTTGAGGTTGCGCCTTGCGCCACCAAGTTCTACTGAAGCCGCCCACCAGCCACAATTCAGACAAGTCCTGACTCCTGACTCCTACCGTCCTACGTGTCGTGCAACAACAAAGCCGCGGCCATCATGAAAATGCATATGTCTCTTTGACAATATGAGCACTTGTGAACAGCTACTCTCGATGTAACTTTCCCTCTTAGTTTTCGCAAAGAACACGCCAATCAAAGGGGACGGTCAAATCTATGTAAATTTGAGTACCTAGATTATCGACAGACTACCCATAACTGCAAGTCTGCAACGCCCTTGAAGTATTAAGAACAGTCATGCTTCGAATATTCCTCGCTTCTTACTTGGTGACAGCTGTGCCACTGTCAGTGACTGGTGTTGAAACAAGGAAGAACCTGACGGAGTTGTTTTGTTGCAACTGTCTGTCGCGACAGGTCCGAGTTTGAAACAGGTATAACCAATGCTGATAATGTCGCGTTTGGCGCATGACAGTTCTTCTGCAAATCCATGGAACTGGAGTTGAAATCCACTTCTTCAAGTCCGTAGCAATATTGACCAAGATTCAATACCTTGAATCCCAGAACCACCACGTAACGACTTTATTTTAGTCGTCCGCATCGGATGTCAGGCACCACGTACAGAAGCCAGACACGAATACCCCATTTTGCGACCATGATTTTAGATCTGAACGGGAAGAGAGACGGCCCTTTTAGCTGACTCGTGGCATTGGTAATGAGATGCAGGAGCAGCGTGGCGGTCTGGTCGATACCGTAAGCTTTCTAGAGACTTGTGTTCGAAAGATCTGTTCGGAGAAGATCTGTGCCCAGAAACCCATTTATCAAGGCCCAGCACTGGACACAAGCAATCGGGTACTTTGTGTGTCTAATCAAGCGCAGGTTTCGAGCATTTTGTCCAAAACTCCTTTCAAGGAGTCGTTTTCGAGTGCAGCGGCGACTCTCTCCTTATCCGCCAGTTGCTTATTCACCTGGTCGTCTTGGCTATGCGTGTTTTCTCTACAAATGACGTCCACTCGGTAGTTTGGGGGCAAACACTGTTCCAATCGAACACGAACACCAAGTCCTAGGACGGTCGCGAGGGAACAGTGTGTGACGGTGGGTGTAATTTCAACCATGATCTGGACAATAGCATTCGAATCAGGCACGCCACATGCTGGAGAAGGAGTGATGTGAATATCGTTGATGTTGACGATGGATAGTTGGCCTAAAGACACCGGGTGTTCTGGGTCGGAAATTGTGGAAATCAGATCTGTTAGAGGCCAGCTCGTCAGCGCTCACGACTCCATCGTTTTTAGATGTCGCGCCAACAAGGCTTTCGACGATTTTGAACCTTACCATAAATCTCCTGCTCATCGATAGGCTCGGGTGCAGAAAAGTCGTCCCTGCCATTGTCGCAGCCAGGCCAGGTCAAGTCCTTATCGGAAAACGGGCTGGAAAAGTAAGGCGGTTTTGAAAATATGATATCTGAGTATTTGCTGTCAGGTCCATTTCGAGCCGAGACAGTCTTGTGGCGGGTTGGCAACTGCGATGGGCTTAGAATCGTCGGGTTTGCGTTATCCAATGCTGCGGCCATGATGTCGATCTGGCTAGGATATAACGGCTGGGCGATTACCTTGATGAATCCGGGGTAGGCGCTACAAAGTCCGGTTTTGTGCGAAAAAGTTGCGTCAGGCAGAACAAGGGCAGTCGTCGGCTACAAGTTGTGACATAATCTTTCTTGTGAAGTTGTCACTTATTCGTACCTCGGCGATCATTTTGGTGGGCGCGGTGCGCGAAAAGGTCGGCATTACCAGGTACCTACTCAGCGTGGGGCCGCTTACGTCACTCGTCTCCCGACTTGACGTACCAGGTACCTAGGTATGTAGGTAGGTAGGTAACCTTAGGTAATCGGGTGGCGCCAGGGGTCGGCAGCATCAACCTGGAATCAAACAACTTGCTATGTATGTGTCGGCGGCGTTATTATTAGCAAGCTCGTAGGTGAGATTCAACGTGAAAAAACCTATCCTACTGCCTATAGTGCCTACTAATACAGAACAGTCTGACTTCGCGGCCCGTCACTCGTAGCGACTGCCGACCAGTGAAACGGCCATTTGATAGGTATTAGATTGCAAGTTTGCAACCTCTACTGGTATATAGGTTGAGTATCGCCTCGATCCAAACGATAAATCAGTCACGGGCCTGAATGGAATTAGCAAACCTTCGATATGCCGATGGGAAACGAAGGAAATCAAATATTCGGCCCGTGAGAAGCGGAACTCCTCAAGGCTGACGTCACGGGACAAGTGTTCCAATGCAGCTGATCCTTTTGCTGACCAGTCCTGTCATAAGGTTTGTACAAGACGAGCGAAATAAGAAGCCACAACTCTGCAACATGGCCTGGCTGAAATCCTTCCACACTGTCCGGACATAAACTGCTGGAGACACACACTTTTGAAAATACGTCACAACCTGTGTCCCGATACTTTAAAAGAAGATAACCAGCACCTCTAAGCAGAGACTGAACCGTATGGCAAAATAATGATCCAGCAGCCGTGCATGGCAGAGGTATTCCTGGGGGCTATCGTAAGCGCCTACCACGGCGCGGCGGCTTTATTAGAATGTTCACTGTTGGGTCAGTGGCTTCTCACAGTAAACTCCCATCGTCAAACGTCAAGACGCTGGCATGTGATGCTGAATGAAGTGGGTAACAAGTCCTATGTGCAGCTTTTTCGCACAATCTCACTTTGTGACACAGTGCGAGGCATGCTTCCTGCGAAGAGGTCAGTACCTAGGTATACGTACTGAACCATTGTTGGTAACAAATGGAGTATAGCGGTATCCGAATCCAGTGATCATTCTGCGAAAGCTACCACGATGTTCAACCTTGTCCCGAATCTACTCTCGAAGTGATTGGAGGCCTTCTACTCTTCTTGATTGCCTCTCTCTCGAATCGAGCGTCAACCATGGCATTCGGTTGGACTTCATCATCGGTCGTTCGTCGGCGGAATGATACATCAAAGGCTGAACCCCGGACACGAAGAATCATGTGGCGTCCAGCGTACAACAAAAAGAAACCTACATATGACTCTACAAATGAAGGGAAGGACCACATGTCTGACTTGTTCGCTTGCAATTTCTCCTCAAATACTTGTCAGACCTCGCTTCGAAACTGGGCCCTGCTTAATTACTTCGAGCCGGGTATTGTCACTACGTTGTGTGAGTACATACAATACATACTCTGAGCTGCAACTAACACAGTGGATAAATTCGTTCCGCTCTTATTCTTGTAGCGAAATCTGGTACTCAACTTGTGCTGTCTTTCATCTTTTCCCCTATTACACCACTCCGCGGTCACGGGCGTCCCTATACCGAGAGAACTTCAGAGGTGACCCCCCAACCCCCGTGTTGTGAAAACCCCGCCCGGGGTAAAGAGTTTGAAGAGTCTGCGATGCTTATATTGCTTTCTTTATCTGCTCACGCAGCCTGCAAATCTGCGTGACTTTACACTGAGAAATTGGACACTCTTCCCTACTTCAGCCTTTCAGGTTCCGGCTCGTATCGTTCAAGGAGTTTCTTGGTGTGTCTTGTAGTGTCGGATGCTTGCCAGGGCAGAGCACTCAACAGGGACCGAAGGCCTTCAATGCCCATTATAGCTCACATCATAGCACTGCTAAGAGCAAGGCGATGTTGGAATCTTTTGATTATTCATCGGATAATTATATGGCGAGAGATGCTGTAATGCTTTGGTCTTTGCAAAGAGGCGAGTTGGACTGTATCACTCCTCAAACAAAACGGTGGAACTTTTTAGCCATCACAGCCACAGACAATTGGCGTCAAAGTTGCCTCCTTGGCTCCAAGATCTGTCAGATACTGCGGAACTAGCTACCACGTACAAAACCTCGTATGCCCAGGTACTGTTGAAGCGATGCCGCTCAACGCATTGTTAGTCATGGCCTTATTACTTGAGTCTCGGGCACTCGGAAACGTCCTGGACTTCGCAATCCCCCGCTTCCGTGTTATGTGTACATCCTCAATGTGGTGTTCATAACTTCATACTGATGCTGACGGAGATCTGGTACGAAGACTTGTCAAGGTTCCAGCTTTCTGAAGCGCGGAGGTCCCACCAATATGAATATCGTACAAATTGCCATCACAAAATATTTGAGCTGTACTTGGGCGATCGGACGGGCATGAAACTAGGCTACAGGGAAGTCACGGAAAATACTGAATCGTAGACGCGGGCGCAATTCAGCAAGACGTCCGAAAATCGAGAATTTGTGAAACGATTCGAGACATCAATTCATTGGTCAGGACCATGGTACGTCTGTAATGCAAGACAGCAATCGGAAGCCATCAGGTGTACAAACCACACCAACCCTGGTGCCTGATGCAGGAGTTGCTCCTGGATCTCTGGCAACCCCGGCCGGGCGTTCCCAACAAGCGGATCGCGCCTCGGCAACATCTTGGCAAGTGCATTGGCTCTCCACTACCATCACGATTTGAACCCCTTGAAGAAGCAACGAAGATGGCAGACTGTTGATGGCGTAGGGCGGCGCCATGTGGCGGGCGCGACAGACAAGGAAGGCGTGGAGGAAATTGCAGGGTATGGAAGGAGGCCTCGTGTTCAAGATGTGTGTCTGGCTGCAGTCCCGGCAAGTATGTAATAATGGAGATCTAGAGTTTCTTCTTTCGGAGCCGTTTGGGTGCCGGCCTATTGGTGCCATAGCGAGACCTGCGACTTGTGGTCGTGTAACTTCAAAGGATAATGACGTTGACCACCTTTTGTGGCGCAAACCAAGACTTGACAAGTGCCTGGTAGGTAGGACCTAGGTGAGGCGACTGGAACAAAATGAATCATTCGGCAGGCTGTTGAACAATTACTTCCAAGACGGCTCGACTGTAAGCCGCACTTTTCGGGTCTGAAGAAAACCAGTAAAGGCATCAATGGCTTCAGTGCATTATCGGCCGGGGGAAGATAGAGAGCAGCTTCATGATCTGGCTTCGGCTTTTTACTGAACCTGAACCCAGAAACAACGTTGAACCCACCCCCCAGTAATGTAAAGACGCCAATTGGACGACCTGCCACTTTAGGTCAGCCTTGTCTCTAATACGCGGTACGAAGTTGAAAGAGTACTCCGTACGTACAATACTGTAGACTGTAACATAGGTACTTTCTGCATCAAATTTTTGTCCTCTCACCACAGGAGATTATTAGGAGCCTTGAACAGAAACAGATCAAGGCCGACAGTGCTGAATGTGGCCAGAGGTGGTTACTAGTTGAGCATTTATTATGTACATAGTTAGACCGGCACATGTACCCCGTACATAGCTGTCTAGGTATCGATCTCCCATTACAGATGTATATGTACCTACATACCTAGAAAGTGAGGGGTGATGGCACGGGATCTCTGACCGTGCAAAGTTACGACAATTAGGCCTTGACGGAGTCCGAACACCGAATCGTCAGCCCACCTCCGCCTTATTGGCTGCGAGTAGCTTCTTTGACCCGTTCACAGTGCTCAAGCCGTCTGCAAAGATTTGAGTTGACTGTGGCGATAAAGAGAGGATGAGAAGAACATGCAATGTACGAGGTAAATTGCAACGTTTATACCGAGTACATATGTACCTACCTCTCTGTGAGTCTGTGACTCTGTACAGTGTAGAATAAGGACCCGCGCGTTGCCTTTTCCCTCTTCCTCGGCGTTGCACAACCCCAGTACTTTTGCCCGTGATGAGGAGGTACCTAGCGGCTTTGCTCCCCCACATGTCCCGCCCAGGGCTTCCCCGGCATATCTGCAAACAACACACTGGCACTCGAGCGGACTGGTGTCTGTGATTCCGTCCATCCCTCTGTCAGATCTCCCTCTTTGTCGCTGCAGTATCTACCTAGTGCACTGTCTTGGCGGATAACCAGATTTGAACGCGACCTTTCCAGTCCCAAGTCTAATTAATTCTCCCTACTCGCTCAACTCTGCTGGGTCGAACTCTCGAGAGCGCTCCTTCCACCAACCGACTTGACAGACGTTAGTTGTGCCTGCCCCGAGCGGCTTGGAGGCCTACTGCCTCGACTCAATGTTGACGTACGCTCTCGCCACCTCAAGCATATTTGGATCTCTAGACAAATCTATCATCGCTACCGTTTCTATCATCTCCTTGTCTAGCATCCCATATATCGGCACGCTGCCTCGGCGTCTGTACTTGCGCTGCGGCTCTTTCGTCATCGTCGCTACGCGCGACTTCCAGCGACTTCCGGAGACCGCTCGTAATGCCTATTGATCCAACCATCCACCAAATTCGACCTCAGGATGCGCCCAGCGCGCAAATAGCACAGATGAATTCATTCCAGTTCGCACCGCAGCAGTTTCCCCAACGGGAGACACAGAAGAGTCAGTATACCTCTGCTCGAACGTGCATGTTAATGGCACTCCTGGCTGGTGCAGCCACGATACTTCCCTCTACTTCCGATAGCCGAAGTTCGGGCTGACACGATTGTCTGTAGACTATGTGTTTGTCGATGAGCATAATCGCCACAAAAGACTAAAAGGTACTGTTGTTTTCTGAAAGAGGTATCGCCCATATTTGCCATGCGCACGCATACTTATTCTCTTTTTCACAGTTATGAGAGCTTGTGAAGGCTGCCGCAAGCGAAAGATCAAGTGCGATGCTGCGACGACTAACACGTGGCCATGCTCAGCGTGTATAAGGCTAAAGCTACATTGCGTTCGGCCGAACGGCTATGAAGGCTCCGAGTCCACCAGCATGTACGATACGGTGTTGGAACCATCTGGACAATTCCAACAGTTGTCCATGTCCAGTCAGCCACCCAACGATCCGTCGAAACCTATACCAGATCTCTATGCCGGCCATGGTGGATTCTCTGACGCCGAACGAGCCGTCTTTAAACAAGTCTCATTTGACACAAATCAGAGTCAAAATAATCTACACTACACCACAGTTCCTCCCTCTGGTCTTCTGGACCAATCGTACCATGGGTCAAATGCGTTTCCCACACCGCCAACGCACCACGCTGCAAGGCAAGACTCGTCACCAGAAGCTCATTCTGTCGATTCATACCAACAACAGGATCTCGCAGACCTCCTCGGAGGCTTGAGAGTAAACGAGATTGGCACCGGTTTGTTATTGTCTTTCGGCGCTTCTAGCATATCAGCTACTGACATGGTCAAATATAGCCCCTTATTTGAGGAACAAGGCCTCATTTCGACGCGAAGAACAACCAGCCGTGGAAGAAGAAGATGACTTTGGCTCGATATTGCCCAGTATGACCGCAATACCAGGACACAAGATTCGCATACCACCGGCGCTAATGCCGGACGAGTCGACCGCACTGCAGCACTTCGATCTGTACTTCCGACACGTCCATCCTTATGTGCCAGTTTTGGATAAAGCAGCATTTTATCAGCAGTGGAATACCAATCGGGACGCTATCTCTCCTTTAGTCCTTGAGGCTCTGTTTGCCATAGGTGGTCGATTAGCAGAGGAACCTGCAATGGGACAGCAATGGCTGGCGCTGGCATCTAGTATGTAATGGGAAGAGAGGAAACGGAAGATAGAAATCGGTTCTGTGGCATTATTTGCTGACTGTGTTTCGCGAAACAGGACATGCTGATTCATTCATGGACACACCGAGATTGAGCACACTTCAAGCCCTCTTGATGATACTCAAGGCACGCGAAGCCGCCCCAAAGCGAGGCTACTTTTACCGTTCTTGGATGCTTGTTGTTCAATGTGTTCAGATGGGAAAAGATCTAGGCCTCGACGATCACTACGAAGATCACCAAGCCGGTATACCTTGCGAGCTGATAGTTACTGAATGTCGCCTGCAGACCCGGTTATGGCAAACTATCTTTGTTTGCGAGACAATGGTTGGAGGTCCTCAAGGTAAGTCAACATCAGCTGCCGCATGAACTATCATGTCAAATCGGAGTGAAAGATTATACCCAGTTTTGCGCAATAATACTAATTATGCCAGGCCGACATGACCTGACTGTGAATCACGAGTCGGTTGACTTTAGCGTACCTCCTCCTCTGCCCGGCGGTGACGAGAGCGAATATCATGTTTCAAGGAACTTCACCTACTTGGCTCGCCTTGTTCGAAACATCAAAAAAATGAGTCTAGCATATACGAGGCTTAGAAGGACAAAAGATTGGGCCGTCAATCCAGAGTTTCAGCAAATCGAGCAGAATATTTCAGAATATTATTCGGAATTGCCCGCAGACATGATCATTGAGTACCCAGCCGACGGTTCTCCGCCCTACCTGCCTTCATCCTTTGTTGGCAATCTACACTCGTACTTCAACCTCTACCAGATGTTATACCACCGACCTGTTCTGTCGTTTCTTGATCCGACCGCCCATGAATCTCAATGGAAACGCCGGATGCTCAATTGCTATAATGCAGCTAAGGCTCTCTGTCGATTGCAGGAGGCACTTTTGAAACAGTATGGCTTGGTGGATCTGCAAAGTATGCAGCGTGGTTTCAGTTTCGCTTTGTACGCGGGACTCTCGTGTGTGGTGATACACCTGGTATGTTAAAATCACATAATGTCTGCCGGCGCAGGTTTCAAGGAGAAGCAACGCTTCTTACCACTAACGCTTATTAACTCAGGTTGCCATCGTTTCTCCGGATCCAGACCTAAACAGCGACGCTCGTGAGTACTTTGAACGTCATATGAGGTTGATGGAAACGGTGATGGAAGCTTGGCCAATGCCAGATTTGCAAAGACAAGTCGATGCAATTCGTGAGGCATTTTCCGCCGATATTCGGCGTCCATTTGTCCTCAGGCCTTCGTTTCCGTATGGAAGTCCCCGCATGTCCAGCCCGTCGAGTTCTCCAAGGACCAATATCGCATATCAAGGTGGCTCTATGCGTGGTACAAGCTCCATGAATCATTTGGATCCTTCGAATGAACATGTCAGTTACATAAGTCTTCCCATCACACCTCCTGTTTCTTTGGGCCCAATGGACAGCAGAAGTGACTCTCCAGCGGTACAGTCACTCGGAATAATGTCGCGAAACGGTCAGGCACCAAACATGCAGTCAAGCATGGCTTTGGGAAACAATCCGCCAACTTGGAATCCTGCACGAATATTTGAGTACGTTGATGTATCAGATCGCACAAAACACGCCATTGCTAACAATGCCCTCATAGGAACTGGAATACTTCATTTGGTACGCCTTCTCGACCATGCACTTTGCCCGACTTCGCTTCACAGGAGTTACTGAACAGTTCATCTCCTCTAGGCGCCCCAGATCAGACCTCGATTGCGGACCCCATTTCTGCTCAGTCCCTGTCCTCAGGCGCTGGTACAATGGCCCAGTTCTCTTCAGCAACCCCGATGCCTGATTTCATCACCCCTGCCATGTGGCAGGAGTCTGTGGCCAGTGTCTATGAGGGAGGCTTGAAAATGGCCTGGGACTATGACCCCGGTATGACGAGCATGAAGCGTCGTTGATGATGAATACCTTGGCTATGTTACAGCCATGGACTTCTCCGACGTCAATATCATCTGATTCGGGCTTTGCGCCCGTGCAGCATGCGCCTCGCCCATGCCACAGAAATCTCGTCACTTCTTCTCATTTATCAGTCAATGAATCGAAATGTCGTCCGCATGTGCCATGGCTTCCTTCTTTCTTTTGCTCCAAATAGCTCCACCTACTCATTCTCTTCTTTTTCTTGGACAGGCAAAGCTTGTGTATTTCGATGATATAACTATAGCAGGTTGGTGCAGTGGCACATGCGCCAATCCATAAGAGGGGGGACAGAGAGCGGAAGTTGGAGCAGACGAGCCGACAGGATACATAGGATATCGCCATCAAGTGAAAGGAGAAGTCCTCAGCAGCATGGAACTCATGCCTGGTGCCATTACGGTACTCTTTTTTTACGCACAGGTAGCGGGACCGCGACGAGGGTGATGAGCCATGATGGACATGCGGCGTTACAGGACTACTTGGGTTGCATTTTGGTGGGATAAATAGGTATGATGTGATGGTTCTTTATACCCAGACATATGTACAAAATGGTTTTAATTACGAAATTGGCATCGGGGAGCAGGATCTCACCAATATCGACTGTTCATGCTTAGGTCTCGCGCGGGGACGCTTTCCAATTTGTAAGCACTCGCTGTAATTGTAACGCTAGTACGGAGTAGCTACGGTCTATCTACATCCATCTCTGTGAAGTCAAACAAGATTTTGGTCAGCGACCTACAATATCTGGAATTTCAGCAAACATCCACATCTCGAGAACAAAAGTAGAAGAGGAGAAATGGGGTTGTTACTGGAGATTCACTGTCGAGGGTGCAATGGTAGCGTACGCAGTTGAAAATGAAGCCGCCTTTTCAGTGCAGGGTAGGTGGCCGATCGGTCGGGCGAAAACTAGAGGTCTTTTGGCCATTCCGACGATGACCTCTCTCTGCACGTCACTCCGGACTCGGCAGCAACTTTGCCACCAAAACCCCAGCCGATACATAGGTAGTATGCTCGTGGGCACTATTGGGGCCAGAGCTAGCCTGGTAGGCTTTGCGAAGCCCGCAAAGTCCCTCCCATGGCTGTCGTCAATCGCCTCATCGCGGATGTCGTGGCAGCTACTTGAGCATCGCAGCTCCCGATTTCACGCGGCGCTTCGGCAATTGAGGTGCTATGCGGAAGCATCGGCTCGACGGCCACCAGCACTGAATGAGCAGCAGAGAAGAGCGAAAGCAGCGTCCAGTAAACTTATTCCAGAAAGACTCGGTGTGTTACTTTCCCCTCTTCCCTTTTCTGATTGCAAGCACTGGCCGAGTTCGCAGAGGACGGAATAGCTGCATGAGCTGGACGTATGGAAAGTTTTCTATTTCGCTTGAAGTTGGTGGGACTAATGGCAGCAATTCGTTTAACGTTATTGTGAACAAATGCAGAAATTCCTGAGCGACTCATTATTTACCACTTTGGACGGGTCAGAGTTGGGGTTCTCGCCGTGCTTAAGCTCACCAGTATACTTGTGAGCGCCTTCTTCACCTTCTTCCTGGTGCCTAGCTTTGTGATGGCCGACAAGCCAATCAGTGAAACAGTGGCAGGTACATATATTTGTTCCATTGGCGGTGATTGCCGTGTCTTATTTCCTCCAGTATGTAATGTACATGACTAACATTCGGGTATGTATTGTCCTCAAAGTGGCCGTGGCGGGGATGATACCCATCCTCTTCATCTCATACACCACCGCACCGTTCGTTACTCACATGCACGTCCATCTTCCACCCGCGGCACGTGTGTCGCGACCTGTTTTGGAACGCTTCGTCAGAACTATGCCTGCATCTTTGAGACTTACTGTTACCACCGTGGGCCCGATCGGCAAGCCAAGATATAGCAGCGTTACGGTTGGCGAGTTGCGGCCGGTGACAGGAAAGAGGTTTGGTCTTGTGAACTACATGCGGGATACGAAGCCTGAGAATGCCACAAGAAAGTGGTATATGCATAGGGCCGTAGGCAGTTTCATGGTTCACGAGGGACTGTATAAGGACAGGCGCTTCGGGAAGAAGGGCAAGGTGGATGGATGGATTTGGGATGCTATGAGGGAGAAAATCCAGAGTGAAAAAGCTTAACAATTGACATGTCGTTGAGTTGGATTGGATCAGATGTAGGGTCGTACACGTGAACATCTTGTGTCTACCGCACATAATTCTTGTAAATGAGGCCTCGAAGGTGTCGAAATCTATTCCCTGCCATCGGCCACATTATAGCCCAGACTATTATTTAATTCACTTGTTCGCCAAACTAGGTTTGTCGTAAAAAGTGGCCTATTCGCAGCAGTCTTTCGGCTCAACTTCAACTCATGCTTATATATTCAGTTAATCAGCATGTTCTTGGTAAGTGAAGAACAAATATCACAGACTGTCAGTTGGTGGTAAAGTGAACAATTGCGTTTGAGTGAGTGTCAAGTGACGATATAAAGCTCCCAGTCTATTACTGGTTACTGGTCTATATCACGAGGTGGATAGATAACCAGGTAAGCACAAACATCCCAATATATTCACCTCCGTCAAGGCGTTGTCATACTGGTGTTATCGCGACTCGCGAGGGTTCTTCGAGCCACGTTCAATTGTAACTCGTGCCGTGCCATGGAGTTGACCCCTCGTAGCCGCTGGCGTCGTGTTCGGGTACCTATGCTCGTCAGCTTGCGAAGGACCATGAACTGGGTCTTCTGACTTTTTGCCTCTACCTATTCTTCTCGAGTTCTCCATGGATGTGATTGGCATATTCGTGTGACGTGTCTGGAATGATCCCAGTCAGGTTACTGTTCGGCGTCGGGAATCACATGTTGACATGGACGATATGTAGCAGCGGTACTCCGTAGTATAGCTCATTCAAGCACGCTGAATTTGACGCAGGAAACCGAGCCGAACGATGGGCCCCGGTCAAGTACTATGTTGATGGAGGCTATGTATTGTACCTACACGTCTGAAACAAAACCACAAAACCAAGCCTACGGAATTTCCTTGATTTGTCAATTATGGGCATCCTCAGGCTCTCAGCCTGTTCCCGGGCCCAATCCCCGCAGGGAATCGCGGGTGACGGGTTCAAGCTTTAGAAGTTAGAACATCGAAAGCTCCACTTCTTTGAAGTTCTGTCAAGGATCATAGGATGATGAGTGTAGGTATGCATAGCATAATGCAAGGTGACGGGAACGGAACAGCCGCGCTCGTCGTAGTCGTCATCTTCTGCAGACTATTGTGTACAAGTGATTGCCCGAATGGTTGCCTTAGGTAGGTAGGTACCTTAGGTACATAGTTTATCCACCTCGTCTCCATGAACTCCCGGCCAGATACCCAGCGACCAGCGTTGGATCATGTGGCAAGACGAGCCAAAAATAAATGCATCAACGAGGACATTTGCATTGCCGCTCTCGAGTCTCCTCTGCGGAGTTGTACCATGAAATGAACCATAAAGCGGCTCGATCGTTTCATAGACTTACAAAATCTAATCAGGTGATGATGTTGATGCAGGCGCTGTCGAACTCGAGCAGAGCATCTGAAACTGCAACCGCCCGATCTTCGCCCTTCTTCGAAAAAAATCAGAATCAAAGGGAGAATTCTTCGGCCCCAAGTTATACGGAGTGCCTACATGCTTACATACAGGTATGTATGTACATACCAGCATCACACCAGTCCATTCAAGCATGGCAAGATCCCTGCACTATACATATTCCTTGTGGACCCTGGTATTTTTGTTACAGATTCCGAAAGCCAAAATGCCTCCAGTGGTGACCATGCCCGGCCGAATTGGCAGAGAGACGACGTTGAAGAGGAAGGAAGAGGAGGCAGAGGAGCTGCCCAGCTTTACTTTAGCCTCAACTATTGACTAGTCACATGGGCCGTTGTGATGCGATCAGGCAAAACCATTGCGTCCTGCAAAACAAAGAAGTCCCATTTCGTAAGAGCATTACCGCAACGGCCGAGGAAGCTTTCTACCTCTCATCTACCGAACCACATATTAACATCTACGGCCCGGGTCGGGTCGACCAGCCGGCCAACAAGCAATACCTACTCCGTAGTTACTAGTATGGAACCAAATATGACGCTTTCATTTTCTCGGCATCTGATTGCAGGACCGAAACTTTGTCATTGAAAGCCGATGCTGCGGGTGGGGAAGCGACTTGATGTAAGTCAATTGCCACAAGCTAAAATGCTTTGCTAGAAGTATCAAGCTAATCAAGCATTTAATAAAGAAACCATGAAGCATCAGGCGTGTCGATAAGCTGCTGACTGAAAGATTTGCTCACTCACCATTCTGCAGCAAGACGGCGCTCTCGAACCACAATGACCGCCAATAAGGCCCGTAAGAGCCATCTTGAGTTCGCCATCATCGGCGGAGGCGTGGCGGGCCTCACGCTCGCAATTGCCCTTCTTCGTCGTGGACTCAAAGTCGACATCTTTGAACAGGCAGGACAATTCCAGGAAATCGGCGCCGGCATCTCTTTCACGCCAAACGCCGTGCAGGCCATGAAGATTTGCGATCCAGCCATACACGAGGCGTTTGAGAGGGTGTGCACACGTAACATATGGCCCTCGAAGCAAAAGACGTGGTTTGACTACTACGATGCACAAAGTGAGAATGCCACGTCTTCTCCCGTCTTTTCCATCGCAAACGATCTCGGCC
This sequence comes from Claviceps aff. humidiphila group G2b, assembly GCA_018360325.1. Classification (NCBI taxonomy): domain Eukaryota; kingdom Fungi; phylum Ascomycota; class Sordariomycetes; order Hypocreales; family Clavicipitaceae; genus Claviceps; species Claviceps aff. humidiphila group G2b. The sequence goes on from SRQG01000099.1 coordinate 42,733, forward strand.
AGAACGGCGTCCATCGCGCTCATTTCTTGGACGAGCTGATCAAGCTGGTTCCGCCTCAAACCGCGCACTTTGGAAAAAAACTGGACAAGTACGAAGTGGACAAGCATGGAAGATTGCATCTGAGCTTTACGGATGGATCGGAGCACCAAGCTGATGTTCTTCTGGCTTGCGACGGGATCAAGTCCAAAGTTCGCCAACTGCTTTTCGGCGCCAACCATCCATGTGCGAATCCGTCTTATACCCACAAGTATGCATATCGGGCCCTGGTTCCAATGGACGCTGCCATCGACTCATTGGGCGAAGAAAGAGCTCAGAATGCAGCAATGCATGTAAGTTCATGTCCCGCATGCAACCTACATGGTTCGCAAACACGCAATTATATGCATGCAATACATAGGTACATACTCATGCAATCTCCAGATGGGCAAGGGTGGTCATGTTTTGACATTTCCCATCAATCACGGGCAGACAGTCAACGTCGTTGCTTTTCACACCACATCGGACCCATGGCCAGATAGCTCAAAGCTTACTGCGCCATCGACTCGTGAAGAGGCGCTGCGGGACTTTGCTCACTTCAGACCCGAAATCACAAACTTGTTGAAACTCGCTAGCCCAAATCTCGATGTTGTAAGCATCTCCCCCATTTATCCGGTGAAGAAAGCCTCACCAAGACTTCATCAAGAGAACAACAAACTTTCTTATTCGAAAAGCATGGAGCGAAACGAGAGAAAAAAACTAATGGCCAAATTAAGTGGGCAATTTTTGATCTAGGCGATAATCCTCCACCGACCTTTGCAAAAGGGCCTGTCTGTCTTGTTGGCGACGCCGCGCACGCGACATCCCCTCACCATGGGGCCGGAGCTGGATTTTGCATCGAAGACGCCGCAGTGCTAGCGCAATTGTTTGCAAACGATGAAATCTTGGACCGCAGGGCAGTCCAAGTAGCCCTCGCTGTGTACGATGCATGCCGAAGAGAACGAGCCTCGTGGTTGGTCCAAAGTAGCAGACACATCGGAAATACATACGAATGGATCGCAGAGGGAATAGAGAATGACTTCACGAAGATCCAAGAAGAAATCACGCACAGAAACGGCGTGATCGCAAACGCTGATATCATGGCCATGTGCGATGAGGCCATAGAAGAATTCTGTAAAAGATGGGCGTCGAAAGCGAGTGCCATCGCTTAGAACAATAGTGCTAAATGAGAAATGTGCGGGTGCGGTTATTAGAAAAGTTAAGAACTGGACTTCGGTATCTCATCTGGTCTTTGTTGAACCAGACATATCCCGAATTCGCATGAGAAATCCACGCATCTCGGTCGAGCGACAGGTGGCAAACGCGCTCTCATCGCTTACGAGATGACGCTTGCACCCTCAATCGCGAGTATCACTGTCCAATCATGGCTGAGTCAACAAAAGAGATTACGGAATAGATGCGTTTGTCTCGAATTAACATCTGAGATGTCAAAAGAAATGTACTCGGCACAGCATTCGATTAGACTTCAAATCATCAGAGCATCCTGCGCATTGCGCTACCGGGCCTTTAAAATGGTTATGTCTCAGACTGGAACAATTCTAGCCAGTTCAAGTTGAAAAGGTTAGTACCAAAATCATCTTGTATACTGCCATCAGGGGAGTAGAACACATCTGCCAAACTCGGACCGTCTGCGTTGCTCAACTGCGAGATTGGGGTGAGACCAACTCCTCCGACTGGAGGATTGGTAGACTGATATCGGTCTATCTCGCATCTGGTCAGTCTTCAAAAAAACATCGCTTATTGAGTTATATATATAACCGTACCTGCTCTTTTTTGTTGTTGTTTGAACATCCGCTGTTGCACCGCCTGAAGTGAACGAATTACCTGGGTTGCGGAGCAAACATGCTCTTTGTAGTATTCCAAGATTGCGAGAGAACGAGTCCAGTGGAGTTGAAAAGATGAATCAGTCGCTTGCATGTTCAAGACACTGGACTTCAGAGATGCGAGCATGACAATGGCGGAGGAAAATGTGACTGTGGCTCGGGTTAACATAGGTTCGCACCAAATCGTTGCAGTACCTACAATAAACCGAGTGCCAGCTTGAGCTACTGTACATTGTTCCCAGATTGACATAGACCGTGTCAATGAGATTGTATGCGGTGGATATGCAGAGATCACAGCATTGTCGTATTATGCCGTAATCCAAATTCTCGTTTGATGAAGAGCAATGAAGACCATCGGTATTGACAACCATTGACAGCAACATTGGGCGCAACAAAAGCAATCTTGTCTGTAGAAATCTAATGGGAGCAATTTAGTTCGCGTCCGATAATCGTGCCACCGTAAAGAGGGCAGTGGAGTCAGTCAGCTTACCGACAATATAAAACTTTCTTCTGAAACCCCACCTCGTTCGAACATGGTAGTTTCTCCATGCCAGAATCGCCCATGTGTAGATAAATCGGCAGTGTAGTGGAGAATCGATCAAGTCGCCTGTTCAGTTCTAAAACTTGCGCTACCATACTCGGGATGGGCGCAACATTAGCTTCTTCGCCTGCCTGTTCAGAGCCTGGCTCACACGTAGCGACAAAGTGCAGAACATCACGAAGAATCTCGAGAAGTACACATGAGTTAACAAAGAGACTCAAGTAAGACGGCGCATCATGCGGCTGAACCCCCACTCCCTCCACTCGAAGATATTCATCGTCTATGATTAAGGGAAGGGGAACACTGTTTGTTCCGTGTATCATGGTCGGCCGGCCGAATGTCATGGATAAAAGCCTTGTGATGAACATTGAAGGGTCAGAACAGTTCTGCTAGACGAAGACGTTTGGATTTGGAGGCACTCACCTATCCAAACTGACACAGGTATGCCATATGCGCCTCCTCATTTGGTGCTCCAATTGTGACATCGCATGTCTTTGATCCTCGACATGCAAGCCTAGAATCTGCGAGGCCCGTATCGCAAGGCCGACAGAGTTCCAGCATCGATTCGCGTGTCGCGTAGACTGTAGATACACGCCGTTCAATAGCAGAAGTTGAACTATGGACAAATCGGCTGCATCTAGCCAGTCGTGCTGGAACGCCTGTTTAGACCGCTCGTAGAATTCATAAGCTACAGATGTCTTTTGCACGTCTCGAATGAGGTTGCTAAATTGGCAGCCTAGCGCACAAACGAGGTTGAGCATGGATAAGAACACGGCATGCTCTCGCCCACTTGAGAAACACGACAGATTCTCGCTCCCAATCTCCATCTCGCCAGCGTGACTGTATTGGTCGCAGAATGTCGGCTTGTGAAGGACGGGAAACATTGGGTGTACGAAGTTCCAGTAGCACGAGATGAAGTCATCCATTTCCCGACGCTCCGGCAGAACGGCGACGCTGGCATGTGGCTTGGCCAAAGATTTCTGCCGATGCTGGCTATTTTCGTCTCTCTCCAAATGGACCGCTGATCTGATGACATCGTCGGCCGATAGAATTCGACGAAAGAATGCGACGGTAGAGGAGGAGCCGTAGGTAGAATTATCGTCGTAGCTTGTGAGAGTTGCCAAGCCATCGCTTTCTTTTGCCGGCGAGTCCCATGTCGAGGATGCTATAGGTTGGGAAATCTTCCCTGATGCTGAAGGGGGAGCGGAGATAGTAGACTGGACCGATACTGGACGCGAAATTGTAGATGCTGCAGCGAGGTCGTTGCCCTTCGCTCTTCTCGTGTAGCGACAGTACTGTGCACAGTTGCGGGTTTCACAGGCGAGACAAACTGGGTGGCGTCCATCGCATCGCGTTTTTCGATCCCTACAGGCGTCGCACGCGCCATTGACCTTGAGTCGCTTCCGCTTATGTCCCTCAAGCCTCAAAGACTGCGGGTCGAACATGGCGACTTGCCTCACGTCAAGAAGCAACTCAATATGTTGCTTGACATGCTGCTTGACAATGTTGCTGCAAGATGATGAAGACGAACCATCATCGTCTACTGCGCATGTCCAATGGCATGCGGGGATTATTTGCCTGCTGGGACTCAATTTCCTCGTAGCAATTGCCTCGCTGTCTCGATACTGAACATGATTGGCTAGACGAACCTGTAGGTTGTGGGGTACATATTTTAGAAATTTAGGTATGATCAGGGGCTCGAGCCTCGAAGGAATCCTTGGTCGCAACTTTGGACAAAGTTAATCCTTCTTCTCAAGTTCTTATATACTTACTCCGTACTTACCCCTATTTATTCACCCACAGCAGCGATGGATGTTGGCACTGGACTGCTTGTACCATTCGTCGCCGTCTCGCAACTACAGAGCTGAGAGTACCTACCTGAACACAGCAAGATCGACTCGGGCTGTGTATAACTGCAACAATGGCACACACGGTACACCTCAATCTTTCACGGTGTCCATTGTGGCCTTGACGAGCTTCACATCGCGTCGCTTCCAACTTCGTTATAACACGCGTGGACTTTTTTCGGTCAAGATGTAGGTGGGTTACACAGAGATTTGTCTGATCTGTGATGCGTGAAGGAAGAATTCCAGATTCGTGAATCGTGACCACAACTTACAAAAGTGCTGCTGCATTCGATACCAGGACCAGTCGGACCAAGCCTCGTCTGACTGTACCATCACGTGACCCGCCAACGTTATCACGCGATCGGACTTTTGCATCGGACATTTCGTTTGTGGGGGCTGCCGATAACGTGGGCCTTGGTCAGTTGGTCTGCATTGTCCTGCAGTCTGGACACTCCACGCCGGAAATGACACCCGGCCAAGGTTCCTCAACAAACGCCAATCGGAATATTACGCAGCTTTGCTTATTTTCCGGGCGCCCACCGTTGCCGCTTTGTGCGGATTTCCTGCTTGTGATGCGTCAAGCTTGACTTCTCATTGGAACGATTGGAACGTCCTGAGTCCTGACGACATGGGATCTGACAGACCGGCACGGTCTTTGCGACTGAAGGCCGATCTGCTATCTTACGCCCGGGACTGCCACAATGTCCACGGACTCCCGGAGTCTACTGCCTCTACTCCGAGCCTTGCCTCGACCCAGAGGTAAGCAACATCGTTTCTTCAAACCTTCATCTCTCTTTATTGTCATACCACACAGGGCATGAACATGGCAACTTGCTAAAGCCTTGACATCAAACTTGCACACGCTCGAGACGCTGGCATCACCCATTACTTTCTCTCACCAACAGTGACAAGAGGCCCACCCAATCGGCAACACCACCAAGACTATGAAGCCCAGCAGGCATGCCCACGATGGTACTGCCGAACCAGTCTTACCCAAAACTATACCATACTGGAGAGTTGTCGCCGACCAAGCAGGCATCACTCAAGATGTCCTCGACTACCATTACCCAGGCTCTGGGTCAGAGTCTGACCCATACTTGATATATTGGATACCCAACGACCCCCGAAATCCCATGGGCTTCAGCAGTGTCAGGAAATGGTCCATTACGTTTACAGTCGCCGTAGCCACGTTGGCCGTCACACTTGTATCATCAGCATATACAGGTGGAATGAAACAGATCATCCTGGAGTTCAACGTCAGCCAGGAGGTAGCAACGCTGGGTGTCTCCCTCTTCGTCCTTGGATTTGCCATAGGCCCCTTGATATGGGGTCCATTGAGCGAGTTGTTTGGACGTCAGATCTTGTTTGTTACAACATACGCTTTTCTTACCGCCTTCAATGCTGGATGTGCCGGAGCCAACAACATATGGACTCTCCTTATTCTGCGATTCCTCGCCGGTTCCTTTGGCTCGTCACCACTGACCAATGCCGGTGGCACAATCGCTGACATGTTCGAACCAGATCAGCGAGGGCTCGCCACAGCTTTCTTTGCCGTGGCACCCTTTCTAGGACCTGTTCTTGGCCCTATCGCAGGCGGCTTCTTGGGGATGGCCGCCGGCTGGCGCTGGGTGATGGGCTTGCTGGCTGCTTTCTCTGGCACATTGTGGATTATCGGAACCCTGTTTGTCCCTGAAACATACGCTCCAGTAATTCTGCGACAGCGCGCCCGCAAACTTTCTAAGATCACCGGAAAATGCTATGTAAGCAAGATCGACCATGCGCGTGGCCGGATTACGCTGTCAGAATCTTTCAAAACAGCCCTGTCACGTCCCTGGATCTTACTCTTCAGAGAGCCCATTGTCTTTCTCCTGTCTATCTATATGGCCATTGTTTACGGAACACTATACATGTTATTTGCCGCATTCCCGATCGTCTATCAGCAGCATCGAGGATGGAATCAAGGTGTCGGAGGCCTGGCTTTCTTGGGCATCATGGTCGGCATGATTGCGGCCATTGCATACACGATACCCTCCAATAAACGATTCATTGCAACGCAAAAGAAGCATGGAGGAATGGCGCCGCCCGAGGCTCGCCTAACACCAGCACTTATCGGATCCGTTGCCTTACCGATAGGACTCTTCTGGTTTGCTTGGACGAATTCGGCATCGATCCACTGGATTGTGAGCATCATGGCCGGCGTTCCATTCGGTTTCGGCATGGTTTTGGTATTCCTCAGCTGCATGAACTACCTGATTGATTCTTATACCATCTTCGCAGCGTCTGTTCTGGCGGCTAATTCTGTCCTTCGATCTTTATTCGGCGCCGCGTTCCCATTATTCACGACCTACATGTACCAGAACCTTGGAATTCACTGGGCCTCAACCATCCCCGCGTTCCTGGCTCTAGCGTGTGTACCTTTCCCGTTTCTATTTTATAAATACGGCGCCACCATTCGTGTCAAGTGCAAGTTTGCAGCCGAGTCTGCTGCCTTCGTGGAAAAGTTGCGACAGCCACAGGTTGAGGCTGAAACCGGTGCTTGTGAAGAGGAAAAAGATGGGGAATTTGAAACAAGTCGCAGTTCTTCCATTAATGAGACAATTACTGCGGAAATTGATCCTAACGGGGCACCCATCAGAAAAATGCATTCCGACGCGCGCAGCCATGTTAGCGCTACTTCCTCAAGAATGTACGGCGGAAATCCATACGATATCGACCTGGTTAACACACGCAACTCGTTTTCGGAGACGCACAAGCACAAGCCTTCGTCATAATAGTCGTTTGAAGAGTAGAGCATTCTTTGGTTGGGCATTTCATATCGGAGTTAAAGTAATTTAATAGGCATGCATGACCTTTCAGGAGAGAAACTGTGAGATATAGAGAATATTGTATGAGCATCGACGAATTCAACTGCATAGCAGATACGAGATAGCATCAAAATGGTCAAGGGTTTCAAGTTCAATTTTCGCTATTAATCAGGGCATGTGATCTATACATAGTCAAACTGTCAAAGACTAGCAAAGTTTCTGGTTGACCATCGTGTGAACGGGCTCTTGTGGTCACTGGTCAAAAGTCTTACATACTAACGTAGTACTCATGATCATTGTAAATTCTCGTCTTGTTACTACATATGTACGTATTTAAGTGAGCTGCACAGCCTACGTCGGCTCATGGGGTCCGGGCTACCGCGGATAGGTAGCCTGGACCTCATACGGGGATGACAGGAGCATCCGGGCCTTTGTTTGCAAACCGACGGGTTGTATTCGTACATACCAACCTACATGTAACATACATACATACCTACTCGTCGCGGGCGGCGGCCCGGGTGGACAAGTTGGGCTTAGCATTGCCGGTTAATAATAATGGCGCGGCAGCGCTGGAAAACCCCCCACTCCTCCCCGCAAGTCGCCTAAAAACATCTCGGGCGTAGGGGTCCGCTGCGGCTCCCTCTTCCCACCTCTGTCATCTGAGCTCTCTTTCAACGCAATCGCGAGGGTGAATTGTTGTTGTACAATTGGCCTGTGCAAAGCATCCAGCGTACGGTGTACCGATAGTGGTGCAAGCTTCGAACTAGATACCTACATATCCAAGGCCGTCCTTAGGTCGCGGAGTCGCGGAGGTAGCGGAGGGGGCACGACAAGGAAGGTGGATAGGTCGCAGGCGTGCGAATGTCGGGCAGTGCAACATGACGTGATATTGGTCGTCAATTCCTTCCTTCCACGCCAGGTATGTTACGGGAGAAAAGAAAACCGTGAAGGCATATCTTCTCTGTGAAAAGTATACCCTATTTACTCAGAGGGATGGGTAAACTTGTTGGGTATGTTACATACATACATGTAAATATGTAAAGTCAGCAAAATTGTATGCGCTATCGCAGGAGAGCTAGGGAAGCGAATACGACAGCTCCGGATTCCATGGACCATCGATGTCGTTGTTTATTATCAACCTCGGGCCATCGCTGCTTGAGAGAACCCTTCCGCCCCTTCTCCCCGCATCCAGAGGGTGAGGGCCGAGGCTAGAGAAGTCCCCGCTTAGCTTTCTTTCTTTTTTGCTTGTTTTTTGGTTCACATGGAAAACATACCGGTACTTGTGGGTGAAACCTTTTAAAAGGACACCAACTGTGAGTAGGTATGTATACATGTATGTAGATACATACCTACCTATGAATGATGCAGGTAGGTATTCTGCTGTTGTTGTACTCCATATACCTATCAATGTTCGGAGCATTTACAATATGGCGAGGAGTGGCGAGGGAGATAAATACGATACGGACTCTACGGAGTACGAGGCAATAGTCCTTGCACTAGTCAGCTCGCACTGTCGCCTCTGCACGCCCGGTGGAGTGCATCTCACGGAAGATGAACCGCGACGGGACAAGTTGAAGAAAATTATCTTTATCGCGGTGCCTAGGTTATTCGAAGCGCAGACTTGCAAGTTGCCACAGTACTTGGACACATGCAAGGCCACCAAGACACCGGCTTCGAGAGGCAACTTCAAGCAAGAGCTTTGGACTACCTAGAGTGTCGCCATGGCGAGATTTGGGAGGAGGTTTTCCTTGGGCCCGCCTGATGCTGAACACGGCATCTTTCTCTTGAACGGCAGAGTTATCTACTTTTTTCCCTACCCCCTTTTTGCTCATGGTATTGACTTCTGGGCATTGATCAGTGATTCGGGTGCACTACTGAATGTCCAAAAATAGGCACATACATAGGTATGTACATGGGTTATGGGAATGATGTTTGGGTCGGGTACGGGAGTATGTAGATCTCGGTTCCCTATTCAAGACTGAGGGACCCGATTCGAGCGACTGCGATTCTGGAAGCAGCCAAGGTCTGACCTTGCCATCACGTTCTACTGAGTCATGGCCGCTCTAGATGCTCCGTAAGTGTGCATACCAGGTACAACGTCAATGTGTTGACGATTCAGTGGCGACAAACCCGGCACTTTGACAAATGCTTAGCATTCCCGGAGGCCCACATTTCGACTGGTGAACATGAGTCAATGACGTTGTAAAATTGTAGTTAAGTTGCCTGCCGCAGCATTCTCCCGGGCTGTGTACTCCGTACTCCGTAGACAGGCACCGGCTGGCACCATCTGGCACGCGGAACTGCGACGCCCCAATGCAAAATAGGGCAATTGGAATTTTCTTGGCCGTCGTTATGGGAACCGAGAACGGTAATCATCAGCCCTGAATCCACATCGCTATGGCTGGGGCGGCCAGGCTAGCCTATTGTTTGCGATGCCTGGAATGTGCCATGTCGGTTCTCGTTGCACAGATGCTTTCATACTTTTCTCTTTCCTCCGTCACGATGAAAGCCGCGCCCTTTATGTAGTATAAAGTAGGTGACCTTGCTCGTTCCCGTCTTGTTAGAGAATACTGACTATCACACCACACAACTGTTACACTTGCTACACAAATTTCTCTCGTTTTGTGTCTCGATTTAGTCTCTTTCTCTTCGCATATCATCACGTTCGTTGCAAGTCAGTCAACATGGACTCATTAATAGCAATCATCCTCGGCGCCTCTGTCGTCGGCGCCCAGTCATTCAGCAGCAGCCGTTTGTCCAACGTGACCACGTCTGCGGCGGGTATCGCTTACACCACTCAGGTGGTCACCGCGTTGACGACGTATTGCCCTTTGGCCACCACTCTGACATACGGCAACAAGACATACACCGTCAAGTCTGCCACGACCCTCACCATCACGGACTGTCCCTGCACCATCCACAAGCCCGTTGAGACCGGAGCGCCTGCTGGAGGCCCTGAGTGCGCTAAGAAGTGCAACGAGGAGTACAACGCCTGCCGAACCGCTCCCGACGCCAACATGTCTTTCTGCGCTTCCAAGCTTGCCAGCTGCGTCGGCTACAACCCCTTCACTGGCGGCAGCTTCATGTCCCCCACGGCCTGTTCCGCCGGCACTGTTCCCACTACGCCTGCCGGTGGCCAGGGTGGTGATGCCGAGTGCGCCAAGAAGTGCAACGAAGAATACAACGCCTGCCGAGTTGCTCCTGGCGCCAACCAGTCTTTCTGCTCTTCCAAGCTGGCCAGCTGTGTTGGATACAACCCTTTCACTGGTGGCGCCTTCATGTCTCCCACTGCCTGTTCCGCTGGTGCTGCCGCTACTACGCCTGCCGGTGGTCAGGGCGGCCAGGGTGGTGATGCCGAGTGCGCCAAGAAGTGCAACGAGGAATATAACGCCTGCCGAACTGCTCCCGACGCCAACATGTCTTTCTGCGCTTCCAAGCTTGCCAGCTGTGTCGGCTACAACCCCTTCACTGGCGGTGCCTTCATGTCTCCCACGGCCTGCTCCACCGGTGCTGCTCCCACTGCGTCTACCGGTTCCGGCTCCGGCTCTGGTTCTGGTTCTGGTTCTGGTTCTGGTTCTGGTTCCGGCTCTGGTTCTGGTGGTGATGCCGAGTGCGCCAAGAAGTGCAACGAGGAATACAACGCCTGCCGCACCGCTCCTGACGCCAACATGTCTTTCTGCGCTTCCAAGCTTGCCAGCTGTGTCGGCTACAACCCCTTCACCGGCGGCGCCTTCGTATCTCCTACCGCCTGCTCTGCCGCTGCCACTCAGCCTGGTGGCGGAGCTGCCACCGGCACTGGTGCCAACCCCCCCGCTGTCACTGCTGGAGCCGGTCAGGTTACGCCTGCTCTCGCTCTCTTGGCTTTGGGTGCAGTGGCTTTGCTGTAAATGATTTAGTTACGCTTGGCATTGGGTCAATGGGTTTGATGTATTTTTTTGGCCGGATAGTGGTGTATTGATTTATCTGAGGATTTCTAAAAGTAGGGTGTGTTAAGAATAATAATAATCTTGAAATAAAGTGAAACCAACGTCATCTACAAACTGACACGTTCACTGCCCACATTCGCAATTGCCCGCACATTTGTCCACCTCTACTAGCTAGGCTCTGCGACACGAATCAGCGTTTACATACGATCTCCCGCCATGTCGCGGAACATCGCCGCCCACTCGACCGAAGCGTCTTCCGTTGCAAACATCGCATGTTGGTGTTTGGCCGCCTCTTCCATTTTTTCCTGTGCCCGGCAGGTCACATTTTTTTCGTACACCTCCAGAAAGGGTATCATATTGCGTTGAAAATCGCGCGCATTTGTATTCCTCGACTTGACAAGCTTGACAATTACGTCCGACAGGTCCAGGCTGTCCCACATGGCCAGGTTCACGCCCTCGCCGGCAAACGGGGTCATTAAGTGTGCAGCGTCACCCACAAGGCTCATGCCTGGCTTGGTCTCCCATGTATGCGTAATCGGCAGCGTGTAGATGGGTTTGATGTCGAGCTTGTTGCCAGACTTTCCTGCATTGCACGCTGTCTTGATAATCTCCTTCCAGGACTGACTCCACCTGCCGAACAGGCTGACATCCTCTACCAGCGTGGGCGCGGCCTCACTGACGGTCTTGTCACCCAGCCCGGAGGTTTTGGCGAAGTTCTCATCCGCTGTGCTCACAACCAGGTAGAATCGAGCTGATCCTCCCGGCCCGCGTTGGCTGACAATGCCGTTACGAAATGCAAGTGACGTCATGGATCCTTGCCCGAGGAAGTCGGCTAGGTCTGGATAGTCTGTCGTGACTGAGGGCATATCCAGCGTGATGAAGTGTATGCCGGTATAAGTCGGCGGAATGGGCGTTAGATACTTGCGCACCTTTGACCAGGCGCCGTCCGCGCCGACGACAAAGTCAAACGCTTGCTTGCCGTGAATACCGAAATCCACTACTATTTCAGCGCACCCATCTACCGTGGTCGAGGACGCAACTTCTACCGCCTTGTGGTCCCATTCGATCAATTCAGACGGCATGTTCGATTGCAGGAGTTTCGTGAGCGCATGGCGCGAAATTTCCGGCCGAGCATCCGCCGCGCTACCACCAGCGTCATGATACAGCAGATGTCCATGGCAGTCGTATATTTTGGTCTCCTCGCTGCAGTCGCCCGTCAGGGCCAGGAACTCGTCGAATAAACCACATTGTTTGATGGCCTTGATCCCGGATTCCCCGTGCAAATCGAGCATTCCAGACGGTTCATCATAATCCTCATCATTTGGCTCCGGACGACGTTCGAAGACGGTGGCTCGGACACCTGCCTTGTTCAGAAGGCATCCAAGAGTGAGACCGCCAGGGCCTCCGCCAATTATGGCAATTCTAGGCTGGTAGCAATGCATTAGTGTAATGATGCAGTGGATGCGGCGTTGATTGGATATGGCGTTGGTGCGAGTTCCTTTTCCAGTGCTTGAGTGGTGAGCCGCACTGAAGAAACTGTTAGAAGCGACTCTCTCGACTTTATACCTGCGAAAGAACTTAAAAGCTTATGGCCCTGGGCAGTCTGAATGGGATCCCAATCAAGGCAGGAAACGACGCTTCACTGAAGTCAGGTTCCATCGGAACTTACTCTCGGTGGTTAACAAAGGGCCGGCGCACGAAAGCTCGACAAATCCCGTGGCGGTCGCTTCGATGCGGAGTCGGTCCTGTCTAAATTGCGAGCTGCAATCGAATGTGAAAAGAACAGGCCAGTCCAGTCGGATCCCGAAGGCTGAACAGGGAAAGAGCATTTTCCAATTGTTTTGGCCCGATGCACAGCATTACGACGGCATGGAGGTTTTTCTCTCTGTACTAGGGTTTTTCCCTATGAGTTGTGCAAGTGGAAGTTCTAGAACTTATTGGGCAGTAAGAAATAGTACCGGTAGTTGTTTGGTTGCTGACAGCCTACCTACAGGCTACTTGCAACTGTTCGGCAGTCGTGTGATTTTACTATGACTGTATCACAGATCGACGGGCGGCATCATCATGGGCGTCCGTCGCAACGATGGCTGTGCCACCAACTTCAAACACCTCGACCTCAGGCCTCGTGCTTCCGTCACACAGACCTGTTAAATACTTCCAGCGCTGATGTGTACATATCTGTCACCCTGTGTATCTGTCACTCCTTGCAAGCACAATGGAGACGTCTGGGCTTTGATTACGGTGCATACCTTCATATTTTGGCGGAACGTTTCAGAGCCACGAAATATGCGAATCGGAAGTTAACTGCGCACATTCTCCGAGGAGAAGAAAAGTCTTTTTTGATGATGTACCTATCTTCCTATCTTGTAGGCTCAACTACCTACGGACTCCGGAGTATGTTCCTAACTCGGTTGCCCCGTGGAGCCTAATCCCTTTCACCCTTGCTGCCATTCGTTCAAAGTACTATGGCTGGCATTCTATGTCAGCCACTGTTTTTGGAACTTTGAACTAGGGTAAAATACAGGCCATATTTGGTATCACTTCGCATCCAGACAGTATAGTGTTCTTCAGCTAGGTATGTATTGGTATCGGGAATTCTTCAATTGAACTGTCTAACTAAGAAGGAAGATGGAAAGCACAGTGGCGTGCGCACATGCTTCACTTCTTCATCGGCATGTGTATCCGCCATCAATGACGATGTCAGCTCCAGTAGTGTATGTGCTGGCATCAGACACCAAGTAAACGTAGGCGCCCTTCAGCTCCTTGGCCAATCCGTTGCGACCAACAGGAATCATAGAGCGCCACAGCTCCTGGGTCTTCGGATCGATGAAATCGGAGAGGCCTGTGTCAATGTAACCGGGCGAGATGGAATTGACACGAGCAAAGTCGCGCCACTCGTTGGCCAAAGAGCGAGCCATGTGAATGCATCCTGCCTTTGCGACATTATAGGATGTTTGCTCCTGAGGATAGTTCGCAATATGACCTGACATGGATGCGGTGATAACGAAGGAGCCACTGCCCTGTTTCTTGAAGTGAGCGCCGACAGCTTTGGCGCAGTACGCAGTTCCGTTGAGATCAATCTGAATGACCTTGTCCCATGAAGCGGCGGAACCCTCGATAACACCAGCATCGGCCGTGGCGCCAGCACTAGATATCAGAAAAGCGAATTTAGCATCAGGAGAAAGAGATGGGGTGGGGAGCTTGTACGCAGATGCCAGGCCTGAGGCGGCACAACCGATGGGCGTTGAGACTTACTTGGCAATGAAACCGTTAATGGCTCCAAAGTCTTTTACAATCTCGTTGACACACTTCTCCACGTCATCGTAGTTCATTACGTTGAGCTTGTAGGCTTTGGCCTTGATGCCATATTCCTTGGTGAGTTCTTCCACGTTCTTTTCGGCACCTTCCTTGCGAGAAGAGTAGGTGATGGCGACATTAGCGCCCATTTCGGCACAGCCACGAGCAGCTTCGATTCCCATTCCGCGCGGGCCAGAGGCACCGGTCACGACTACGACCTTGCCTTTGAGGCTGAAGAGGTCCGTCAGACGTTCGGCCTTGGGTGCTGAAACGGGCATCGTGGAGGTTGTTTTAACGATGAATGGCTGATGAGTCAATTGAAAAGATTGCAAGATAGAATGATTAGAAGACGTAATAAAGGAAAGAAGGGGGAAGATAAGGGTTCGACATTGAGAGAGAAAGAAACTCGGCGTGAGGAGGCTGGGCCAGGCTTTCTACTTAAAAGCATTGTGGCACTGCTTCCCGCCGAAAGACATCTGCGACATTTACTCCATAGGTAGACCGTAGCTGCCATAAAGTCTCGTCCACCAGTCGCGGTGGAATCACCCCATCCGAATCAAACTTCATCAAGGTCTGAGGTTGGGAAGCTGTAAGTGGTGGGGGAAGCTTGATATGGCCGAGTTTGTACTAAAACTGGATCCCGAAGTACATTTCTCCTACCTGAATAGCTGGTGAGCCCCACCAATGGCGTCACCATTATCGGTACAAGTATGTACCTATCTGCATCGCCGATTACACGGCCGGTTGCGACAACAACGTCAGCAGCAAGTACATAGAGACCCAGCAGACTGGGGAAAACGATTGCATGACCAGCGTGTCGAACAGTGTCTTTCTCTCAAATCGACTGTAGTTAGAAGGGATACAAGTCAAAGCCGAAAGATTGGATTTTCCGGTCATGAAAGCCGCGGTTTTCAGCATCAGAGACAATCCTGCGAAATCTAGACGTCTCCTACCACTCCGTAGGCACGTAGAGATAAAAGATTGAAAAGGTGCCCGCCCCCGACTGGTTGATGATTTGATGACTTGTCTCGTGGCACTTGGTGGTGAGGGTTATTTAGTACCTACTCATGTACATACCAGTCCCTCCCTACCTAGGTACCTACCTAGGTACGGCTCTGTACTTCCTCCCTTCATGAGTATGTACAGTTGGGGCGTAAAAAAGCCTCACATTCTCAACCACTTTTGACCCGTGAATGTCAGGTTATTTTGCCAAACGGTTGTATTTATGTATGCATTCTTTTCCCGGGCTTCGGGTCTTTCGGTACTTACTACATATCCATAACAAAAGTACTCCCTTGAGGGCTTCCTTGAGGATCATTTTTATGGCCGAGATGTCACATTCGGATTACGCTTTGAGAGATGTACTGAGGGACTCGCAATAAATAATGGCAAGTGATTGAAACACAGTACGTTTCCAATTGCAATTATTAGGCAAAATTGAAGAAATCTTGTGGCGACGCGCAGCATAGGCGCAAATTTCGTGTTTGATACCTAGACTCTCACTGAAGATTTCTTGATGTTATTCCAGACGCGGAACCAAGTGTATGTAGCTATATGTACTCCCGTCAATCGTAGTAGCTTGTGTAACTTTTACTTTGCATTCTTGCGGAGGACACGTGATCGCACACAGAATGGGGAGCACGTGTGACGTAATGACTCCCCCCAAGTCAGGTGGAATGTTTCTTCCCCCAGCCCCCCTCCATGATCCACAACACTCACAACAATGCAGCAGGCTGCAGCAATTAGGTCAGCCCTTGAAACTTTTCGTCCTTGTATACCTATCTATATCGACACTACAATGCAATGGCATTCAGACTCAGTCCTCACAGCTGACGAAAGTCCCAACCCATACACGATGGCACAAGCATCAGAAACACCTCCCTTTTCTCGTTTTGTCTTTACGATTACGACTCGACCCGCTGTGAACCCTGGATGCCTTCCTCTTAGAGATGAAGGCGTAGCACACGTGCGATTACCAATCGGTGCAGACACCGACGGTGGTATGTAGAGTGTTTAGGGCCAATACCGTGATGATCTGCCGGCAGAGATTGCGACTCAGCGACACTGAGTTGCGGAACTAGAATAACGACCGGTTAGCGCTACTCCTCCCGAGACGATCGAGAATTCGAATTACATAAGCGACTGCTCAATTCTGCCCGAATTATAGGCATTTCCCGCCGACAAGTCTTTCGATGGCGACAGGGAATGTTCGATACCAGGCACGCTAATGGAATACTGTTCACTTCTCATCGAAAGGCCGAAGCCGCCTCAGGATTGTGCAGTACTCTGGCTCATTGCGCGGAACCAATTGTTCGAGTTCCGATGGTCCTCCTCGAAGAACCAATATGTCCTGCACCATTATGCGATGTTTTCATCTTTCTGTCATTTCAGGCAGACTCAGATCACTCGCGCCGCTTTTTTATGCCGCGCTTGGGGGGGCAGACAGACTCACGTATTCACGCGGACGGTGCCAACAGTCTCGACCTAGCACTATGCGAGAGCATTGCAGACTGCAGTCCCAAGTCGCCTCAGCAGCTATGACTTCGCTAGCCACTCGAGAGTGCTCCCTAGGTAGCATATGCTAGGTCTAATTTATATCAAAAGCAGCACCCAGAAAGGCAAGTGATCCTTCATGTCTCTAAAAATCGTTGCTCACTTTCCAGCAAGTGACGGCAATAAAAATAGTGCAGTGGCCACGATGATCGATCAAGCAAAAGCAATGAACCCCGATTCTGTTACACGCGGCGGACTATAATATCACATAAGGCCGATAATCACGGCCATCCGACACAGCGAGATCTCGTCCGCCAGTTAAGCTGAACAAGATCTCAAAGCTGCTGGGCTATTCCTGGAAGAGGTTGGAAATTGGAAAGAACACTCCCAGATAGTGATGTGCATGATCTTGCAGTTTCGGCGACAGCCAGTCTGGCCCCCGTAAGTAAGGAGTCTGTGGCGCAATTCCCAGGTTTTCGACCACACTGAGAAGGAGGCGAGCCAAAGCTCGAATCCAAACACAGGAAGTATCACCGCTCAGATCGGATTAGATAGCGAAACAATACAAACATCTCACACGATTGCCGACATCTCATAGTGCAGATATAAGTAGGAAACATCGAGTCTTAACTAGTTTGGGGCGTGCGTAGCACAATTACGAGTACACAAGGCATGTAGGTATGTACCTTCATAGGAGAAAAGAAGAAGAAAAGAAACAGACCGAACATTATCATATGACCATGATGAACTATCCTAACAGGAAACATTGAATGAGAAAAGGAACAAGTACTGACTGGCACTGAGTCAAAGAAAAATGAAAGCCCCCGCGGGATATCGACCAGAGCCCCATCAACGAGACAAAAGACATGATGAAGAGTCACATACGACAGCGATGGCAAGAACGGCATCGAACGCCTCTGTAGAAGAGAAAACAACATCACTGTATTCAAGTCGACTAAACTCGACTCGGTATCCGCCTCCTCAGTTAAATCTCTGAACACTGAGAGATAGAGCACCTCTCAACATATAGCAGAAGAAAACAGAAACAGAGAAAGTACCTGCACTAAGTCCAAATGAAAGGACAACAATATAAGAGGAAAAACGCGGCCTGAACAGGTTTCGGAGCTGATTACCTCCCGCAATCGTCCTTCCAATATGAATAGATACCTAGGAACCTCACTATTGTGCAAGCCACATGTGGTGTTGTGCACCTCAACCAGCACGAAATTGGCATGAATAGGCCCTTCATCATCGCCGCATACGGAGTATTGTTTAAAGTTACATACTAACAGTAACAATGCATCCTAGTTCCTGTGCTGTGACATCTAACAACTCATCGACCGCTTTACAATAAACGGCACTATATCTTTCCTTCAACAGACGAACTTTGAAAGCGCCCCTCGATCGACAAAATTCCTCTCCGATAATAACGGCGATGTCGAGATTGAAGCAGCCCCGACCAGACATCATAGCAACGCCACGGCGATCGAAGAGGCGAAGAGATAAATGCCAATCATGCGTAATTGAAGAAAGTCTTCAAAATCATTAAAGCTTAATTGATTGACGGCATAAATATTTTGTATACCTACCACCCTTTGGAGTCCATCACTGCCTGAAGACGGCGAGGCACGCTGTCGACGAGCTCATTAACAAGCTTCATATCGAGTCTATCTCAAACATTTGTCGCAATTTTTTATCAAGGGGCTCCATTGTCCAATGCGGCCTGGCACTTCTTCAATGTTCGGATCCTGTTTAAAAATTTGCTGTTTCACATGATCACAGGTTTTCCATGGGATTCAGATCGGGGCTGTCTGGCGGCTGCCGGCCGGTCCAGAGGAGTCACTCCTGAGTCCTACCTAGCTTTTCGAGGCAAATTTTCACGATTCTGGCGGTGTGAACCAGCACCTTGTCACGCTGACTCACGCATAAAGAAACTGCCACTACCGAGCATGGTTAGGGTATTTTTCAATATGTGATCAGTGATCACGGTAAACCGCTTGTGACGCCGCCTGCCTTTGAGTCATCAGGGTCCCCTGGGAGGACGACGAGAGGACCCTGATTGCCGTAGCGAATTCTAGCCCAAAACGTAAGGCCATTTGGGGGGTTTTTGACTCCAGCTTGTACATACCTACTTAAAGTCGATTGCTTTGGAGCTCAAAACGAGCCCAATCCCTTCTTCAGAAATCGAGTTACCTATCGTAAATACAAGTTCAAGCCTTGAACTTCAAGGTGCAATTCTGACCGGCAGGGCGCCAAACCCACTCCTGGGTCTCATCTGTCCATAAAACGCGACGAAATCATGCGAGCGGCTTGATACGATACCTGTACGATACTTGAGCGCCAACAATTGAACCATTTTTTTGGCAGGTTCTTCTACTAGGAACGGGCGTTATGCGACTTGGCGATGCATGAGTCGTGGTGCCATTGTCTACGTAGAAACATAAGGAGTGCATCTCTCTTGAAGCTCTCCGGTGATAGTGAATGGCCTTTCATTGACACCTACTACGGAGCATGTGTCTAGAATCAGATGCCGCAAATCATGTTCTGTTAGCTTGGGCGGATGCTCTCGCCCTTATTTTCTAGGTATTTAGTGCGATCACCCGGTCTTGGCAAGTTAGTTAGTGAACTGCTTCCTAATGCCATAAACTGGGAGAATCCCCCCCCATTTGCGATCTGTGTTGTCAATACGGAGTAATAAGGCAGACCACAAAGCGATTCCTAATGCGTGCCTACAATTTTTTTTTTTTTTTTTGGAAATGGGCTTCAAAGGGCGTAGTTGTGTCGCCATGGCTGCTCAAATGATGGGTTGGTTCGTGGATGAGGCTAAATCAACGTGTCGTGTCGCGACGAAAAAGCGGAGGAGTTTTGCGGTATGTACTGTGCATCACTTGCATACCGTATGTAGGTACCTAGGTAGGTACCTCCTAGGTACTTACGCGGGTCACTGTACACACGCTACCAGGCTACCTCGTCGGTCGATCGCCATTTCGAACTTCCGACTCCCCAGGACCAAGCTGCCAGGGCTCGTCGTGATCCCAGACAGGTATGTAGTCCACCGGCAGCATCGGACGACGGACTTCATGACAATCTCGAGGAACCAAAACGGATTGGCACGGGTATTCCTACCAATCCGCCCAAAAGGCCAGAACACTACGCTGGCAAAACCGGCTTAGTGCGGGCTGTAGTGCCGACCATCAACAGTGTTCAGCCAATTCAGCAGGCTAGGTAATCAGCCGCGCAAATCGCGATTGAAGAGGGGATCTCCAGGGCCCTCGGAGGCTCGGATGCGTAATCAGAAAACGCTTCGCTCACGATGATCGGAACATCTTACCCCGTGGGCGAGGACGCTCGTCCAAGGTTTCAAGACATAACATGCGGCGTCTTCAAACAGATACATATATGTATGTACATACATAAACACTGTAAACAGTCTGTAATGTGTACGGAGTACGGGGATTTCCCCGCACGCAAGAGTCCAAGACCCATCGTCTTACATGGTACCTTGTAGGGAGCTTAAAACCGGGCAATTTACGACCCTTGAAGCTACCTATACCTACATTGTATGTATGTATTGTATGTAAACGGCGCCGTATCTTCGTGATAAGCCCCTGCTGGCCAGTGGCAGTACATATGTACCTAGTTAGGTACCCATGTACATATCGGTTCACCGGATGCAACCTACGACTCACGAGGGCAGCTCTCGTGAGTCGTGATTACATAGAAAGTTGCGAAGACAAGATCCTTTTTGGCTCCTCGTGCTGTGAGTACGTACTCTATGTTCTTCTAATAGCTTGTTACTCTGCACGGTACATCAAATGACGAATGGTGAATATTAGTTGCGAGAGAATATGCAAATAATTGAGAGGGCCGCAGCCCGCAACTGACCCGGAGCTGCAATAGATTCGACAGAGCTGCGCAACAGTTGAAGCCTGAAGGAATGCACGGAGGTTACGTCAATGCAAATTCCACGGCAGCGCATTTCACACGGGAATAGGTAGCTTAAAGCGACATTTGATGATGCTGTGCATGACTCATGAGTCATGGCAATCCAGCAAGGGAACAGAAAATCGGCGAGGGGGTCGGTCACGACTCACACAGCTGGTCCTCACGATAATTCGGCTCCGCGTGAGTTGCAACAATCGCAGGGCATCATACGGAGTAGCGATTAGGTTCGCCTATTTAGCGTAATTAATTATTATGTATTCATACGGAGTAGCGATATCACAAAAGTTGGAATGTATAATGTATTTCCACACTCGATATGGAGGACTTGAATCCTCCTTTTCCCGGCTGTTTGAAATCAGGGATGATGAACTTTTCTGCCCTTGGTCATGTCATCCCATGACTCCGTCTCATCGTAATAAGGCATGCGTCTCGAACAAACTTGTGCAGCAATAGGTATCGATCCGTCGATTCCGGCATCACGATTTATGAATCTGAGCTGCCGGTAGTTACTTTGTATGTAGTTACTCAGCTAACTCTTCTGCCGGTCTTGCTCCGCCTTTGCGCTATGTACCGACATTTCGAGATGGGTCTGCCGGCCGTTTATTATTGAGCTATTCTATCGGGTTCTTATTCCTCTGGATCTGCTATAAATTCTTAGCCGTCGTCCGCCCTTGAACAAGCCAGGTCGATGTTCCCCTCGATAACTCTCACTCCGTTGCCCCAGAACCTGCAACCGTCAAAATGAGACTTCTTACCTTGCTCAGCCTTGCTTGCGGAGCTCTGGCACTAGCCACCGAACCGGTCCAGCCTCTTACCGACTCACTCACCGTCCATGGTGGAGAGTCACTCAACCTCAAAGATGCTGCTGTAGCTCAAGAGTTAGTTATCGCTATCCCCCCTGTGCATCTTCTCGTTGCAACTTAGGCTCAACTATTTGACTGACGTGTTTGTCCTGATGCAGAATCACCCGACGGGACGAGGAAGTGTCATCGTCCGAACTTGACAAACGTGAGGGGTTTCTTCTGAAAGACCTCTGGTTGCCTGATGAGGCCAATCCGGCAAATGTGGTGTTCGCCGGCGTCACAATCTCGTTCATCATGGCCACCCGCTATGTGAGAAGACAAGGCAGGAGGGTAAAGCAGTGGTACACAGAATCTATGCATTTCCAAAACAACGGTCCTCAGCGCGTGGCCGTTCAGGCTGTGGCACTCGGAGAGAAGTTCTTCTATTCCCGTCTGGGCGAAGAGGGGGGCGACGCTTCCGGGAACCCTAACCCTAGGGCCTCAACATATTCATTGTCCATTACCCCGATAAATGACGAACTGTGATGTGTTATCACGACAGTCGACTTCATCGTCGAGCGCTCGCTAAGCCGCTCTATGCGACATGGGACGAGGCGGGCGTGCTCGCTCCTTGATGTGCGTTGAAAGACTCGTTCGGTGGTATGCCTCGCGATATCATGTAACCAGTATGGATTATCGCTCGGATTCACACGAATTCGTACTCTATAGGTAGCGTGTATAGAATCTCGCCCCCGGTTATCTTCTTCTCTCATAACAGCGCCCTTTCTGCATCGCGGTCCGCGGAAACAAGACTAGTTATGGAAGATACCCAGATAGCAGGATCCACATGTTCTGATGAAGATTTTTGTTCATGTTCCCTCTGGTTAGATTCTGGTTCTGTCGATGTGCGTGTGCATTTGTCTGGACTCTGATGAACCGTGACGGGGAAAGTCAAAACTATTCGCTGCTGTATCGACTCTCGAGTCCTCGACTTGCAAGTTGCACTCCGAGATGAAGTCTTAAGAACTGTCCAGTGTCTCGACTCTCTCACCACAATCTCGGATCGTATACGAAGTTGTCTGACCAACATCAGAGAATAAGTCGAAGTATGCCGCACGATGCTCGTTACACACCATTATTCAAGGATACACAGAGGCAAGAGGCTACTGGTTGAATTTGGCGACCAGTTCCATAACATCCAGTTATAGTCATGTACGCCGAGATGGTGACGACTTCAACCAGAACACAGCCACCTAGTCTCATAGATAATGCTGAAGATGGCCCATGGCTGTTACCTGTATCATCTACCTCTGGTATTCTGGGGGTAGCCCGTGGATACGCACACGAGGCCACCACTGCGAAACATCCTTGCGAGCAAGCGCTCCAGTTGTCACACGTGTAGGCACACCCGGACTGGCTCACCCCTAAGGCATTCCAGCCGGGGACGCTGTGCCCCGACGGTGACCGCACAGCGTTTCCCGCACAGCGATTGCCAGCTCAGCGATTGCCAGCTCAGCGTTTGTCGGCACATTCGAGTTTCGCTCCGCGCTCCTGGTGTAGGGGTCATAGAGCAGCCTCAGTCTCGCGCACAGCCTACAGGTCTGGATGGAATCCGGATTGGCAGACTTCACGTCACGCCAAAAGATGGGACAGTATTTGGGAACAATGTCTCAAACTCCTGTCGGATCTGAGTGAAATATAGAGCGATGCCAACTCTCGCAAGCTTCGCCATCGAAGCTGAAAAAGACTCCGAGTGGTGGGTCGCCTTTGCGCAGATTCGACGTCGCAAGTATCAAGACCCGTCCGTTGACGTTGTCGATAGTGAGGTGCGAACCGCAGCGAAAAGGTCGAGTTAGGACCAACGTTTTGTGACGCGGATGTCAGCAGCACTCACTGATGTCGTAACGCGGGTGACGGGCTCACTAATACCCATCATTTTCATTTAGCTGAGAAGGGGCCATCAAATGAAGGGCCGGATGGGTGACGATCAAAAAGAGCTGGTCCAAACGCAACTGGTTGCCGAGCAGCAACTCCGACATCACGAGGATGAATGAAGGTAAGGTGAATTGAGACACCGGCAGTGAAGACGAAAATAGCGATGGATCGAACGACGACGAGGGCGACAAAAGAGAGCGACTCAGAGTGTCGCAAACTTTCTCATCGGAGCAGAGAAGGTTCGCTGTGGTAGCGTACAGAATTGCGAAAAGAGACAAGGTCCGGAGAACTCAAATAGCAGATCGCGTCCATTGCACTCAGAATCGGAAAGTCCTCGAGGAAGTTGATAATTGGCATCTGATCAATGGCCTAGTCCGACCCATCGCATTGTTCGTTTTGCTGTAGTTCTCTCTTCATCATAAAAGCGTGTGATATTAATGAAACGGATCCCTTTGCCAGAGTCGTTGCTTCCTTGTAAGGCTTGATCGAAGAGAGGTTGGATGTCGGAAGAGCTTTGGGCAAAGACAGTAGCTGCCATTAAAAGCATCTGCAGGCTCTTCGTCCATTAGGTTGTTTCGAATTCATTCAGGGCCCCTACTAGACTGGACATCAGCGTTGATCCGTGTACAGACATCCATAAGAATCGGGACGTGGTCTACAACGACACGATTGACAGAACATAGCTTCACCAAGACTTCGGCCAGCTTGAGACGGCCAGCACAGGGTTTCTCGACCTTGTATGATTCGGCTCAGGCGACCGACATACCGCAGGACTCTTAGAGAATGCCTCTGGAAGAGTGAGTCTCCTATGAATAACACTTGTAGTGGGGGAAGCAACTACATAGACACGCGCGGGAGCTTGTCTCGGATGCTGGAAAGAAGCGCGAGCCAGCAAGACAGAGCTTTGGAAAGAGCTTGACTCTTGGGGCGAGCATCTCAGCTCTGCTGGCAAAAGCAGCCCAGCGATCAGATGGCATCCAGGCACGTAATGCCACTTCCGCTCGTACCAGCAGCGCGCCCCAGCAGCAGAAGCTAGAGGAGGAAGGCATGCATGATGCGTCACAGTCTCACAGATTTGACAGGCAAGTTTACTTCTGCGCACCATGGACTCCGCGCGCCATGGCGCGCACGGACCACCAGAGGCCGAGATCGCGGCGACCAAAACAGCGAAGGTGGATCCACAAGGAGTCTCGTCGCTTGCAGCGTTCTCAGCGGCAATGGCACGCTCACAGAGTATATTCATGACTGTATATTACATGCACGCTCTTAGAGTATTGATGACTTTATATTACATACGTGTAGGCCACCCTCTCCGCCCCTTAGGGTGTTGACCGAACCTCTGCCTTATCCTCGTGTGATTCGGCGCTGGTATGAAGTCCGCCGACCCCAATTGAACGTGTTGTTGCTGCTGCGTCGTCGGCGGAGGTTGAGGTTGTTGTTGCCAGAAAGGAAGAGATTGCTGCTCTTGTACATGCCGTAACTCACGGGCCGCCCTCTCCGCTCGTTCGGCCGACTCTACTTGTGACTGGTGCAGCACGCCGGTGAGCTGTTGAATGCGTTATTCAGCGAGGAGGAGTTTCTCCGCCTGCTGGCGTGCGTACTTCTCCTTCTGAGCGGCCTCAAGAGCGGCCTCAAGTTTGGCGTCTGTTAGATTGCCACAGCGTGTATCTCCTTTGTAACACCACTTGCCGCAGAGCACGTTAGCCCTCCGGCAAGAGCAGTTATTCGTATTGCACGCAGTCTGGCTCTTGCAGCGCAAGATACACGGTCTCGAGCGAGCGCTCGCACCGCAGCCTGTGAAGGACCAGGAATGGGACCTTGATCAGAAGGCCGGCCGAGCGGCCAAGCGGCCGAGCGGCTTCAACGTCGTTGCGGTCGGTTATCTCGTTCCTGGTGCTGCCACGGCGACGGTGAGGGCGGTGAGGGCGTGAGGTCCTTCAGCGGCGCTTCAATGTGCTCTTCGTTGAACTCCATTATGATGGCGGTGATGATAGCGATGGTGGTAATGACAGCGATGGTATTGATGGCAGCGATGGCGGGTTCGACGGCTGATGGCGGTGTAGAGGAGGTGTAATTGTGGAATTCATGGTGCGCAGAAGTAAACTGCATTTGACAGGTCGCGACGGTATTAGGTCACGTGATCGACTTGCCCTTCATCGTGACTCGTGAGTACTATCCGAATGCGCAAAACCACAGCAAAGCTTTTTAAAAACCACCGCAAAAAACTTTAGTTAGGGTTAGTGGTTAGTGGTTAGGATTAGGTGTTAAGGTTAGGATTAGGTGTTAGCCTATGGAATATTTTGCTGTGGTTTTTAAAAACCTTTGCTGTGGTTTTGCGTACTCGTACTATCCTCCGTAACATCTGGTTTTACACGAAGACACGCACGAAGACACGCACGAAGACACGCACGAAGACACGCACGAAGACACGCACGAAGACACTTCGTATTGTCTAGCAAAGTCCGACCCCAGCAGAAGCTCTTCCCCAACATCTGCCACGAAGCAGTTGATTTTGCATATTTTCTCGTAGCCCGTGCTGTCAGTGACGCGTACTAATTTCTGAAATGTGCCTTGTTCGGTGATGAGAATAGCACACTGCTTGCAAGAGCATCAGGAAGCAGCGTGCTATTCTCATCACCCACCAAGGCACGATTCAGAAATTAGTACACATCACTGACAGCACGGGCTACGAGAAAATATGCAAAATCCTTGCAAGCAGCGTGCTATTTTCATCACCCACCAAGGCACATTTCAGAAATTAGTACGCGTCACTGACAGCACGGGCTACGAGAAACTATGCAAAATCAACTGCTTCGTGGTGTCGTGGTCGGACGGCATTTGGAGACACCCAGTTACACGAGACAGAATCTACCCAGCCCGAGGGGCACGGCGAGTGCGAGACGACCGGAGCCAGGCTGCAATCATGCTCATCTTGCACGGGATGCCAAACCACGCTACTGATAAGCAAGTGGATAACGACACGAAGACTGATTCACCGGAAACCACAGATGAGGTGACGGGAGCGGAACAAGCAGAAACCACGCTGCCAGAGGTTTATGCAGACTATGCAGATGTTTCTTCCACAGAGTTGGCAGCAAAGTTACCGTCACTCGAGGGACGTACGCACGCGATTGAGATCATCGAGGGGCAGACTCCACCTTGGGGACCAATATACAGCCTGTCGGAGAAGGAATTACAAGTCCTTCGCGAACACCTGACAGAAATGCAAAGAAGAAGGGTTCATCAGACCATCGACTAGCCCAGCTGGAGCGCCAATCCTATTTGTTCCAAAGAAAGGGGGGCAGTTACGCTTGTGTTTCAATTACCGTGGTCTCAACAAGACCACAAGGAAAGACAAGGCGCCGTTGCCTTTGAAAAGCAGACTCTGTGTCGCAATTCCCTGATTCTCGGCCACACTGGGAAGCAGGCGAGCCAAGGCTCGAATCCGAACACAGGAAGTCTCACTGCTCAGCTCGGATCAGATAGCGAAACAATACAATCGCCTCACACGATTGCCGACAACTCCATGGCCATTCACATCAATACACAATACTACCTATGTAGAGACTTATGACAGCCTTAGATTTCGACTGCAGAGAAAAGCTCTCAATCATCAAATGGACGACGCCCTCTCTATGTCAATTGCATAGGAGCCAGAACAGACCATCCTTACGTCGCTCTAGTTCATTGGCCTCCAATGATCCAACACTTTCCGGTTAGTTCTGCCTTCACCAGCAATAGATATCTTCTTTAATCGTACACTCGTATACATCCCGATTCCTTCTTACCAGAATAAGGCTTTCATTCGCACGATGGGGACAATTTTCTCGAACCTTCCGACGACCAAATGAATCCGGAATTTTTAAACGTGCACGATCTCAGATGACGAGCCATGGAAGACAGTAATTCCAAACCCATCACTGTAGACGTAGGAATGACGTGGAAGATTGACCGCGCATGTGTGACCTACAGGTTCAATCAGAGGCCAGATCATCAATGATGTTGGGTACAAACTAAGCATCTGCATTACTGACCTGACTGGAGAGTAAAGCCCGACGTTTCATCGACAAAAGCATTCCTTACGACTCATTCGAATCCTTGGAGACTATTCCGTCGTCTCATGAGAAGACGGCCACCCCCGGATCAAAAGATTCTAGTGGGTTCTACGTGCGACCAGCCGACAGTATCTTCCCCCAGTTCTGCTCCAATTTTCCAAGGTTGACCGCTTAATTGGGACGATCCGTCGCAAGTCGGGACGGTCAAACTTCCGATAACATGACGATGGGCTGAGTCTACGGAGCAAATAGCGTGACGCACATTGATTCATATCTTGCGGTTTGCCAGCCCAAAAACTCGCCCAGCGCAGACGTTAACCCGCGAAAATCTTGTTCATTGTGATACTACACGCAGTATTAGGGTTTTAACAGAGGGGCTACTTACGCCTGACGACCAACAATCGCAAGATGAAACATCGAGCATTTTGTGCCGCTGTTAATAGTACAAGTGTTTTCACGAGCCGTGGTTATAGGCGAAGATCGAACCGAAAGGGGAAGAATCGTTAAAGCTTCTGGCTCAAGACATAGGTCATCTTCCAGAACCTTTTTATGGCAGAGTGGACCGGCTGGTCACGAGAGCGCTCGGAGACTCATCTCGGATGAACTTTCGACTTGCATTTTATGCGTATGATCATTCTCAAACATGACCGTCGAGGTCAACCCGACGGTCGATGAAAAGAGCCAGCTTGCCCGAGAGACTCATACAGACGAAGACGAGAAGAAGACAAGGACGGCAGATGGCCAGAAGCCCGCAAGTGCTATGAAGAGCTCTCTGTCAGAAACTCGCTGGCAGGAACAGGCGAGGATTCCAAGCGAGCCAGAGCAACAGACCCAGCCGCGCGCTATGAGCAACGCCAAGAGCCAGGGTCCCAGAAACTCGACAATGAATTGACTGGTCGCTACGTTAGTAGCGCATTGCTGCTTGTGCTCATGCACTTGCTGTGTGACCGAACGGTGAACTGAATCAACGCCGACGGAAAGACTCGTTGCCTGATGTAGGCTGATGATCGATCGCAACGAAATGGCCAAGGAGTATACGAAAAGTCAAGGCCATGCATGATAGTGCAGATATAAGTAGGAAACATCGAGCCTTAAATTAGTTTGGGCATGCTGTAGCACAATTACGGTACACAAGGCATGGAGGTATGTACCTTCATAGGAGAAAAGAAGAAGAAAAGAAACAGACCGAACATATGGCCATGATGAGCTATCCTAACAGGAAACATTGAATGAGAAAGGGAACAAGTACTGACTGGCACTCTGTCAAAGAACAATGAAAGTCCCTGCGGGATATCGACCAAAGCTCCATCAACGAAGACAAAAGACATTATGAAGAGTCACATACGATAGCGATACCAAGAACGGCTATCGAACGCCTCTGTAGAAGAGAAACAACATAATTACATAATACATTCAAGTCGACTAAACTCGACTTGGTATCCCCCCTCTCGATTGAATCTTGAAACCCTGAGAGAGAAAGCACCTCTCAACATATAGCAGAAGAAAACAGAAACAGAGAAAGTACCTACACTAAGTCCAAATGAAAGGACAACAAATAAGAGGAAAAACGTGAACAGGTTTTGGAGCTGATCACCTCCCGCAATCGTCCTTCCAATTTTGAGGTGCTCGCTGGTCAACATCGCATTGTAGCACTACGAGAATATATGATACAGAAAGTGACCCTGCAGAGTTGTGGTGGACGTGCGAGCTTTATGATCAAGGTATGGTGTTCCTGTCAGCTAGCTTCATCGAGCCCCTCGAGATTTGACAAAATATACATGTAGATGGACTACCATTTCATCTAAATCAGATGATGAGGTTTAAAAAACGCACCGATCCGAAAACGCCTGATAGCCACGCGCAAGTTTGACTGCAATGGGTCAACGTCACCTTACCACCGAGAGACGAGGAGCTCCAGTGACGCCGGTCAAACGGCTCTTAATTATCATCTTCGAGCCAAGATGAAGCGGAGGAGAGTTATTGAGGAGTCCAGATATGTTAGTCTGGCGTTCATATATTTATAGATGGTAGAGTCGCCCTCTCAAGGCTTGGGGACAACTGAGTCCGCGACTCCGCCAACGGCCAAAGTCCTTTCGAGAGCCAAAGCCAACTATTGTGTTTCGAATTGATCATCTATATCGTTCCAAGCCCCGTGAAACCGGCCCTTGTCACAGGGGCAATCAGCAAAGCGAAGCACGTCGGAGGAGATCGACTCTTAGCTGACCAGCCGAACATTTCGCCCAGTCAAGACGCCAACACTGGAGACCTAGATCATTTTAATGTAACCCATCACAATCAGGCTTCATGAAGGAGCTCGCAAGTCGCAAGCGGCAACGCCTGCCAACAAGTTACAACGCATGCAACACGCAAGATATGGTGTATCTCTGTATCTTTGCGTGGCAGACTGCAGTAAGGCGAAAGACGCCCTTCGGACCTTTGTTGATCCATGGAGTGATGGGCAGAAAGAGCAAGCGATCGAAGAAGAGTTCATCCTGTCGCGCTAGGCAGTGTAAAGTGACAAGAGCTTGTCTAGACTTCAGCACATTATATTCTACGAAGTTCATCGCGACCTTCGAAAGCCCAATTCTTCACTTCACAGTTCACTTTAATTCACGGCCAGCTCCCAGCTTTCGAAGAGAACAAATGGCTGGGAGAGGCGAATAACTAATCTTACGTCACACGTGCCTGCCTCTCTGCGTTCGTTACTGCACTAGTCTCATGGGCTCGTGAGTCGTAGCTTCTGCTGCCCTTCAAGAACAGGAAGTGGCAATTTGACGTGAATTACGTACGAGAGACTTCAATCACAGCTTAGGCACTTTCTGCCATCTGGCCGATGGCTCGATGAGTAGAATATGGAAACGTGGGGCATGCAGAGTATGTGAACTGCATAGTTTTTATGGTGTGTATAGTAGAGTTACAACTTACGAGTTAATAGGGTGGATGGAGTATATAGCTAGGTCCTAGGATTGGACATGATCAGGCTATAGGCTTATGGCAAAACGTATCGCATTATATTACGTCGATACATGTCCTTGCCCTGGAAGTTGACCGGGCGTTGAATCTGCATCAAGGCGATAGGCGGTAAAGGCAGTTGGCTCAGCTGGACACATTCTGGTAGAGAGTCAGAGACTCAATTTGGATGGCGGACTCGTCGAGTTCATTGGCGTTGGATCACGAAGAGCTGGCCGACGACATCAAGTTCTGCAAGTATGACAGTAACTTCTTTAATACAAGTAAAACGGTCCGTCGTTGACGGTTGAAGCGGACGGAGCTCTCAGCTGAGCCATGTGATCAACAATGCATCGCCATCCGTGGTATTGTGCATTTCGCTGTAGTTCTCTCGTGATGATGAAAGCGTGTAAAATCCATAAAGCGGATCCTTTGCCAGAGTCTTCTTTTCCTGGTCGGGCTCGACCGAAAGGGAGGGGTACAGGTTGTTTCGGTATCGAGTTTGTTAGCGTTGTCAGTGAGTAAGTGAGGCCGGAAGAGCTTTTGGCTGAAGAATCGCGGGGACACCGGTAGCTGTTGCGGCTTACAAGGAATGACTTGGGGGCGGAGCGGCCGACGCGGGGTGTCGAAGTGATTTTTGAGAGTTCCAACTTCTACCAGTGGCCCCATTCAAATAACACAAAATTGAAGAATGCAAGTCATGTATGCTCGGTAGTGACGGTTCACACAGCCAGAATCGTGAAAATTTGCCTCGAAAAGCTAGGTAGGACTCCGAGTGACTCATTTGGACTGGCCGCCATTCAGTCCTGACTCCTGACCTGAACCCACTCGAAATCAAGCTTGTCAATGACTTTACCGACAGCGTACCTCGCCGTCTTCAGGCAGTGATAGATTCCGCCGGATGGTACTCTGTATGTACTTAGAAGTTAAATTTAGGTATTGATCCAAAACAGGTCCAATATGGCATGGCGTTGGGCGTTATTTTGTTTTGGGAGGGGGCTGTGTCAGCAGTCAGAAGTGACTCATCAGGGCCAGGGGAGTCGGGAGTCGGCCGACAGACGCGAGCGCCCGCCGCCGAGGGGATCGCCCCGTAGGTAAATAGAGGTATACGGAGTATAGGAGGTAAAGTTTCCCCTTTTACCTCCCTATCTTCCTCTTTCCGATCAGCCAAGACATCCGAATTGAGAGCGTTTCGGCACAATTCAATTGTGCTGTCCGCCCCCGAGGGCCTGCACTTCTAGCGGAGACAAGACGCGTCACGCAGGACTCAGGAGTGGCGAACGACTTGCAAGTCTGTTTCGAAGACAACCTAACCGAATTTTGCGAGTGCACAGGGAGGACGTATCTCAGTCGGCCGCTCGACCTCCGAGTTCTCGACGCGAGTCGACCATCGCTGCATCTGCAAGAGAGCCCCCGCTACAGCTACTCGTGTTCCGCGAGTCGTCTCTCGCCCAGAGCGAAGAACATGCGGTCGGGACTCACGTCAACGAGAGGAATTTCTTCCACCACGATCTCCCCCGGGTTGCCGAAGCGGACAGTTCGGATATTGTTTTGAACCTGAGGTCGGATGCAAAGACGGGACATAATTACAGCATGGTGTGATACAGCGGTCGGCAGAGTGACCATTAATATCTTGACTGAGCTCTTTCAGCCAGTTCACTTCGTCACTCGGCACCTGCTGTGCGGCAACGACTTGGCTAGTATCCCACAGATCGAGGCTTTGTCTTCCGACTTCAGGTTGAAAATTGACATCCGGACCGTCCTCTTTGGCAAACGAGAGGAGATGATGGTAAAAGCGATATATGTACTCTTTGCTCTGGGCGGGGGAAGACTTGCGGGACACGAGTAGCGCGCGGTGGCTCTCTTGCAGATGCAGTCATGGACCATGGTCGACTCGACCGAGCGTCCGACTGAACGACCGGTGCACTTGCAGAAATTCGGATAAATTGTCCCGGCTGAAGACGGCGAGGCACGCTGTCGACGAGCTCATTAACAAGCTTCATATCGAGTTTTTCCCAATTTCCAAACATTTGTCGCAATTTTTTCAAGGTGCTCCAATGCGGCCTGGCAATTCTTCAATGTTCGGATCCCGTTTAAAGATTTGCTGTTTCACATGATCACAGGTTCACCATGGGATTCAGGTCGGGGCTGTATGGCGGCTGTCAGCTGGTCCAGAGGAGTGACGAGTCCGAGTCACCCTTACCTAGCTTTTCGAGGCAAATTTCACGATTCTGGCTGTGTGAACCGTCACATTGTCATGCACAAATACAGTGCCACTATTGAGCATGGTTAGGAGGTATTTTTCAATGTGATCAGTGATCACGGTAAACCGCTTGTGACGCCGCCTATCTTTGTGTCAGGGTCCCCTGGGTCGCTGATTGCCGTAGCGAATTCTAGCCCAAAACATAAGGCCTTATCGGGGGAATTTGATTCTGGCTTGAACATACTCAAAGTCGATTGCTTTTGAGCCCAAAACGAGCCTAATCCCTTGTTTAGAAACCGAGTTACCTGTCGTAAATACAAGTTCAAGGTGCAATTCTGACCGGCAGGGCGCCAAACCCACTCCTGGGTCTGTCCATCGCCGCGCTCAACAGCGCATTCATCTGTCCATAAAACGCGACGAAATCATACGAGCGGCTGGATACGATACTTGAGCGCCAATTGAACCCTTTTTTGGACATGCTCTTCTGTTAGGAACGGGTGTGATGCGACTTGGCGACGCATGACTGCCCTTGAGGCTTGACTTGAGGTGTGGTGCAATTGTCTCCGTAGAAACATACCTAAGGAGTGCATCTCTCTTGAAGCTCTCTATATGTCGCACGGTATATAGGGGTATACAAAGCACATCAGAGTGGCCAGACGGCTGCGCCCATTCTTTTGTGCAACACTATAGCTGTCAAAGGCTGGCAGATTAGGTATGTACGGAGTATTAGAATCGTGACCAGGTTCGGGGTTTCCCCACACTCGAGAGTCAAGAAATTGACCCATCATCTTGACCTCCTTGGGCGTCGGGAGTCGGGACACTGTAGGTAGGTACATAAGCTGAGGCCTCGGGCACTGGGCTGTTGGCCAAATCGCTGAGGCGTACAGAATACATGTTCGTAGTCTTTCCACATTCGATATCAAGGACTTGAATCCTCTTGTTCCGGATGCTTGAAATCAGGGGTGTAGGTTTTATGGCGGCTAATTGTCCGTGCCGCAATGAGCTTTTCTGCCCTCGGCCATGTCGTCCCATGATTCCGTGACCCGTCTACGGTTTCATCGCAAGCCATGCTTTGTGCAGCATCTTGCTCCGTCGATTCCGGCATCACGATTCACGAATCCGAGCTGCCGGTAGTTACTTAGGTAGGTATTCTATCGCTTCTATCGGGTTCTTATTCCTCTGGATCTGCTATAAATTCTTAGCCGTTGTCCATCCTGGGACACACAGGCCGATCGCCCACTCGGCAACTCTCACTCCGTTGTCCCAAAGCCTCCCATCGTGAAAATGAGACTTCTTACCACGCTCAGCCTTGCTTGCGGAGCTCTGGCACTAGCCACCGGACCGGTACAGCCCCTTACAGACTCATTCGCCGTCAATGGTGGAGAATCCCTCAACCTCAAAGATGCTGCTATGGCTCAAGAGTTAGTTATCGCTATCTCCCCCTGTGCCTTTTCTGCGCTGCAACCTAAGCTCAACTACATATATGACTGACGTATTTGTTTTGACGCAGAATCACCCAACGGGACGAGGAAGTGTCACCATCCGAACTTGACAAACGTGAAGGGTTTCTTATGCAAGACCTCTGGTTGCCTGACGAGGCCAATCCGGCAAACGTGGTGTTCGCCGGCGTCACAATCTCGTTCATCATGGCCAGCCGCTATGTAACGAGTCGAGGCAGGAGGGTACTTCAGTGGTATACACAATCTATGAACTTCCAATACAACGGCCCTCAGCGCGTGGCCGTTCAGGCTCTGGCACTCGGAGAGAAGTTCTTCTATTCCCATTTGAGCGACCAGGGGAGCGCTTCCGGGAACCCTAACCCTGACGCCTCAACATATTCACTGTCCATTACCCCGGTAAATGACGAACTGTGATGTGTTCTCACGACAGTCGACTTCATCGTCGAGCGGCGACGAGCGCTCGCTAAGCCGTTCTATGTGACTCGGCACGAGGCGGGCCGTGGGCGTGCTCTCTCCTTGTTGTGCGTTGAAGACTTGTTCGGGAATCGGTGGCATGCTTCACGATATCTGGTAATCATTATGGATCATTGCCCGGTTTCATACAAATTCGTACTCTATAGGTAGCGTGCATAGAACTTCGCCTCCGGTTTTCTTCTCCTCTTCGAGTCTTCAGACAGCGTCTTTTCTGCATCACTGCATCAGTGCATCGTGGAAACAAAACTAGCGATGTAAGATACCCAGGTAGCAGGACCCTGATGTGCTGATGAAAACCTTGTTCATGTTCACTCTGTTTAAATTCTGGTTCTGTCGTTATGCGTATGTATGTGTCTGGTAACTTGTGATGGGGAAAGTCAGAACTATTCGCTCAGCGCTGCTGTCTCGAGTCCCCGACTTGCACTCCGACATAAAACCTTAAGAACTGTCTCGGATCTCCTGCCTCGACTCGACACTTGGATCGGCTACGACGTTGTCTGACCAATACCAGAGAATAAGTCGTGCGATACTCATGATTGAAGCTTCCCTAAAGGCTACGAAGTCAGTAAAACTCAACTTAACCCACACTCACGTCACACTCCGGCGACTCCGCGACTCAGGACTGCATTCACTCCATATCGCTACAATCCGTCAATTACGGCAATGGCGGCGACGTTGACACCAAAACAACCGCTACTCGTCATCTCAGCAAGCTGCAACACTAGGGTCGCGATCGAACCGGCGGACCCATCAGCTTGAAGACTTGGCAGGCCGAAGCGACGACAGACTAGTTCAAGCAACAACGACTGTCTCAAAAGCCGTTCCACAAGGAGAGTCAGAGTCGGAATCGAGGCATAACCCACGGAGAACGAGTCCATGACTCCCCTGAGCGAGGAGAAGTCCATCGAGCAGCTGGCAAGTCCATTGTCAGCTTCTCGCCGTCGAGGTACTTGATGGTCAGAATCACATACCGATGGCGCTTGCGGCTTAGCAAACTGCAGTACTGCCAGACCAAGTCAACAACAGCGAAAGCGAACCCACAGAGCTATGTTGAACGTGCCGGTGCGAGCTCTATGATCGAGGTTGGGGCTTCACCTAGCTAGCTTCACCTAGCTAGCCTACGTTGATAAAGGCCAGCCCTGGGATAGCTAAATTTATGGTTGTGTAGAACATTGCCCAGGAATCTCCACCAGATGATGAGATCTAGTAACATCAGTTCGACAATAACCGATGGACGCGCGCAGCCTACAGATATGGATGGAATCCGGATTGGCAGACTTCACGTCACCCACAAGAGATGGGACAGTACCTAGGCTTCAGTGACGCTGAGCACAGATACCAGGAGCCATCCATTACACTTGACTATTCTCTACTTGATGCTCTTTGGCCTGATAGAGAGGCCAAGAGATCTCCGTCCCGGCGACTTAGTCATATCGTGGAATCTTCGCCCCTGGTGACGCGCCCCAGTCTCAAGATACGATATGCCCTAAGAAAATCGCGCTGGTCGGCCGTCCTCATGTCATATGATATACGCCGATAGAAATCATCATCTCACTGTTCAGCATGACTCAGTGACGCCGGCGGACCACGCCTTCGCATCGGCGTTCCACCATAGGCGTAGTAGAAAATGGACAGCGCATATAGTGTCCTATCTCTCTTCATGCCGAACCCCACGGATGCGCGTCGCCAGGGTCGATTGTTCCACGATGTGACTAGTCCCGCCCACGGAAATCTTGGCCTCGCTACCAAGCGAACAGCATCAAGGAGAGGATGTTTAGGGGCCATTCTTGGCACCTGGTCACTGTGCTCACTGTCGCCGGCTATCTCGTCTCTTGTGGGTGACGTGAAGTTGACCAATTCCAGTCCAACCTGCGCGTGGCTATCGGGCATTGTCACGCTGGTGTGATTGAATCTCATCATCTGGTTGAGATTCTGAAGCAGTATCTCCAAGCTAATTGAAGGCAGACACGGGCTCGATGGAGCGAGGCGCCCGCCAAGCTTGGCCTTGCTATCGGGACATTGGAGTTTGAACGCGGTGGCCGAACTCGTCCCGCGAAAGACGGGAGAGCTGCAACCTGAAGAAGGGAAGTAGACGAGCACTACTCGAGGTACTGCCACTGGACTGGAATGAGGTCCGGCATTGCGAAACGGAAGAGGGAGACCTATCAGATGCATTTGGGAACAAACTCCTGTCGGATTGAAGTGAAATACAGAGCGATGCCACTCTCGCAAACTTCGCCATCGGCGCCGGAAAGGACTCCCAGTAATGGCCGACAACTCGAAGAAATGCAAGGTTATTGAAACTTCAAAGTAAACTCAAAGGTACAGAAAGAAAACACAAAATAAGCAATACACGTCGCGTTTGTCGCTGCCAAAACCAGTCAACCATTCACATGAATAACACTCAGTGGAGGAAGCAACTGGTAATAAGAAAACACGCGCAGGAGGTTGTCTCGGATGCTGGAAAGAAGCGCGAGCCAGCGAGCCTCTGCTGGCCAAGAAGGAAAAGTCTGGAGGCGAAATTAGCCCAGCGATCAGATGGCAGCCAGGCACGAAATGTCGCTTGCGCTCGCTCCGGCAGCTCGTCCCAGCAGCAGAAGCTAGAGGAGGGAGGCATTGCGTGACGCGTCACAGAATTGCCGGAGATGGTCGAGATTCGAGAAGGGGTGCGAGTCGCGACGAGTCGACGACATCAGGTCACGTGATTGACTTGCCCTCCTTGTGCCCATGAAGTCCTCCGTAACCGAAGACTCGCACAAAAACACGCACAAAAACACGCACAACAACACGCACACTGACACGCACAACGACACCCTCAACGACACCCTCAAAGACACATGAAGACACGCACAAACTGATAGATTCTACGAGGCATATGATCACATAACAACAACCCAAAAAATGCGAAAGGCAAACAATCCACACGGAGCGGAGTCAAGAAAACGACGTCGAGAGTCAGTCTCAGACGGTGAATAGAGCAGCGATTCAGCACGAGGATAAAGACATGGCGGCGGTTCAACGGTCGGTTGGATCCTAGGCTCCAAGTGGTTGTAAGCAGCTTTGTTGGCATGCGAGCTGTGACATCGCTCTTTGAATGCCTCGGCCCTCAGCTCTGGCGCCTGGCGTTTTGCCACCGATCGTACACTGGGTCTTTCTTCTCGTGCTGAGTTGCTGCCCTCTTCACCGTCCGAGACTGACTCTCGACGTCGTTTTCTCGACTCCGCTCCGTGTGACTTGTTTGCCTTTCGCATTTTTACAGTTGTTGTTATGTGATCATATGCTTTGTAGAATCTGTGCGTGTCTTCGTGCGTGTATCAGAATGCAAATTGTAATGCGTACTCCCTTGGCCGATTTTTCTTGTGAGGCAGTCTTGCACCACCTGAAATGTCGAGCCACTTCTGGCATTTTCTCAGCGTATGCCGCTATGCTCTCTTCAAAACCTTGCTTTAGCAAAACGCGCATGGTAACTCATCGAAACGCGCTGGCGCCCGTTGACATAATGTGGGCGCCTTTACCCGATGGCTCGCCGCAGACACTAACAGTGGCCACTGGGCAACCTGATGGTTTGAACAACAGTGGCCTCCATCTTCGATGCTGCACCCGGCACGAGGTGAAGTGCGAATCAGGCGGAGGTAGAATTGAGTCGGGATGAGGAGCCGCCGCGAAAGCGGATCATCGATTTCGACGGCCAGCATGAAATTCGAACCATGCCCGTTTTGCTAAAGCAAGGTTTTGAAGAGAGCATAGCGACATACGCTGAGAAAGTGCCAGAAGTGGCTCGACATTTTGAGGTGGTGCAAGACTACCTTCCTTGCAAGAAACATCGGCCAAGGGAGTACGCATTACAATTTGCAATCTGATACTGATGCTCGATACGCAGCGGAGCTCGCGAAAAAGATGATCTGGTTCCCAGAGCCAGCGCTCTTCTCCCC
The DNA here is from genome assembly GCA_018360325.1 of Claviceps aff. humidiphila group G2b. Taxonomy (NCBI): domain Eukaryota; kingdom Fungi; phylum Ascomycota; class Sordariomycetes; order Hypocreales; family Clavicipitaceae; genus Claviceps; species Claviceps aff. humidiphila group G2b. The sequence continues at coordinate 81,235 of SRQG01000099.1, forward strand.
ACCCAAGAAATTGAGCGCCAAAAAGGACAAGAAGGACGAGAAACCGATCAGTTCCACCAAGACATGAAACAGACTCTAGGTTCGTACTTTCTGATGTCGATGAGACTGAATTACATGGAGGCTGCTAACATAGAGCGACTGCAGAACATTATGAGATAAGTTACTAGACCTTGATCGCGCTCAAATGACTTAGAATAAAATCCGGGTTGGTTCACGCCTCCGACTCGCCAATCCTGAAAGACGAGGACTGTGAGTTGCGGCCAGATCTGGATGCACACTGGCAAGAACTGAATCGGCTCCAAGTAGGAGATCCAAAACGCTTTCTTGCGTTTGTTTTTGCCAACCAGAAGTCCGAATGGGCCACGCTCTGCGCAAGTATTTTGGAGCAATGAGCTGTGTGATATTTGTTCTAGTTTAGCACCATTGTTCAGTAACTAGCTAGGCTTTGAATAGAAAGACGCAGTTCGCAAGAGGAAGAGACTCCCCCATGACGCAAATGTACAGAATATACGGAGTAAGTAAAGCATTTATTCACCTCACCGGAGTACAGTGTTTCGAGGACCGCGCTTCGTTGCAAGTTTTCCTTCAGACAATTGCAATGGTCATTTTCTCACCTACCTTCACTACCTACGCACATCACGGGCCTCGCAAACCCTTTTTTCGGCCACCTCAAGACGGAATTGAAAGCTATTGGGATAATTTCAGCGCCTTTCCTCTTCTTCTCTTCCTTGCACAGCGACGTCTCCTGAGTCCTGATACGTACCTCATATGCGTTGAAATAGGTTTTGCCTGCTTCACCTACGAGCGGACACGACGTGTTTTGACAATCTTCTCGTGCGCCGTTCGTTCAAGACAGACACGTGAAGCTTCCTTTACGTTCGTTTCTTCTTTTTATCATCGTCGCAAAACAGTTACTTTACTAATAACAACGTTAAGAGATAGATTTACTTCTACCAATGCTATAGGCCCAACACAAGCGGCAACGATACGATGCAGTGAGGGTACATTCGACCTTCCCCTCCTTTTCGATACTGCCCGGGCATGAAAGTGTTCGTGGCATGA